>VXAV01002122.1:46716-68632 GCA_013399715.1 Alectura lathami | reverse complement strand
TTGTTGTGTCTCCTGCCCCACCAGCAGCGTACGGGGCCGAGTACACGCCCCGTCCCACAGCCAGCACATCCCAAGCAGGGGCATGTGGGTGCTCAGGGTGTGTGTGGGTGGCCGGAGGGGCTGATGCTTTTCCAAGGAGAAGGCCAAAATTTGGAAATTGGCTCTGCCCAAATAAACAACGGCTTCTTCCAGATCCAGGAGAGTAGGATGCCTTGTTTCAGAGAATTACCCCAGCTGACAGCATGTTTATTTAAATGTAAATGGGAAGACTGTGTGAAGTGAGACTGGGAAATGTTACTAGAGAGCAAACCACAGGTTTGTGGGGGATGGATGAAGGGGCGGGGCTGACCACAAAGTAGGGGCAACCTTTGGTTTGGAGAATTTGGGTTGGAGAATGCGTCCCTGGGCTGATCCTTGCCTTAGTGAAGGGCAGGTGTGGGGTGAGGTGCTGGATGCAGGACATTGGGGTCTAGCCCCTCCCCTCACGTGCAGACCCCCCCCCCCGCGGCACCCCCCCCCCCCCCCGCCCCGGAGGGGTCCTGACGCTGCTAAAACACGGCAGATTTAATTAAAGGCTCGTTTAAGTACTAGCATTGTTTGATTGCAGCCTGCACACACTTTTTATCTTGTAATTCTTGCCAAGAACATGCCATTAGTACACGATTGAACGCAACGCCTTGTGGACGGCTGGCTGAGTGTCTGATGCCTTATGAACTTTGTCACTTCATGCTGGTAGGAGGCGAGTGGAAGAATGGAGCACAAGGATGGAGCCAGGCGGGGGCTGTGGGAGTGGGCTGCCCCCTCTCCCGTTACACGGGGCCCTCACCCCTCTTCCCAGAGCTGAGCTGCTCCAGTTGTGCCCGAGGAGGCACTCAGCACCCAGCCCTCACAAGCATCAGTCCAGGGGAGCAGGGCAGGATTGGTGCTCAAGCCAGGTGGCTGCAGCCCCGGTGACCGCTTTCAGGCTGGGCTGCTTCATGCTTGCTTCCTAAGAACCTCCCTGGCATAGGGGTCATCCAGCACCTGGGCACCTAGGTGAGTTTTAAAAATCTGTTCCCGCCCTGCTGCTCCAGCTGCCATTTGATCCCTTGCTGTTTCCTCGTCCTCTCTGTCGGCATTACACAGATTTACCATTCTCCCTGTGTTGCATGGCGTAAAAAGGCTCTGTGTGCCAGCGGCCCCTTGAGAGGCAAAGGAACAAGGGAAATAAAACTACGAGTGGGTCTGCCAGCCCTGAGCACAGCTCAGGGCATGTTTTGAAGGGAGAAAAGTAGTCAGTGTGCATGTGTGCATCAAGGAGATAGAAGCTCTGACCCAACTTGGTGTGGGGGAAATGAGTAGTGTTTGGGGTGGTGGAGTGCCCCAGAGCACACTGGGGGTGCTGGGAGTCCTCTAGGGCACACTAGGAAACCTCTAGGACATCCCAGTTCACATCTGCCAGCTCTGGGACCATTCTAGCGTGCCCTAGAGTACGCTGGGGTGTCCTGCTGCTTGTAGGGCACACTGGGAAGCCTCTAGGGCATCCTAGAGGACAGACCCCTCAGTGTAACCTAACGTACTCTAAAGCACTTTTAGAGCTGATTGCTGCACTCTACGGAGTGCCTAGAGTACATTAGGGGGTCCTGGGAGTCCACGACAACTCTCTGGGGAGCCTCTAGGGTACCCTAGAGCACAGGGAGAAGCTCTGGAACATGTCCAGTTGGCTCTAGATCTCCCTGTGTGCCTATGCGAGACCTCTAGGACACAATAGAAGGAACTGGGATCCATGGGAGGCTTCTAGGGTGCCCTAAATTACACTGGGGGGAGCATATAGAGACCTCTAGGGAAGCCTGGGAAGGCTCTGTGCTGCCCTGGAGCATATAAGTAGATTGGTTTTGTGTAATCAGATTGGCTGGGAGTTTTTTCCCTTGGTAGGGTCTGATGGGCTGGGAAGTGATTCCACTGGGTGGGCTCTGATGGACTTGCAGGTGATTCCTCTGGGAACGGTCTGTGGGGTACCCTGTGTAGCCTTGGGACAGGCTTTGGGTGCACTGGGAGGCCTCCAGCGTGGCCTGGAGTGCTCTGGGATGCGCTAGGGTGTCCTGCCAGTCCTGCAAAGCACACTGGGAAGCCTCTGGAACAATATAGATTACAACTGCCAGGTCTGGGAGCACCCTTGGAGTGCCCTAGAGTACGCTGGTGTTCACTGGGAGTCCTCTAGGGCACACTGGAAAGCCTCTTAAGTGCTTCTTATAGCAGAACTGCAAGCTCTGGGAGCGCTCTAGTGTACCCTAGATTGCACTGGGTGGCCCTCAAAGCCTGCAGGATTCACTGTGGGGCAGCTAGGGTGCTATGGCTTGCCCCAGTGGGTTCTGGGAGCACTCTAGAGTGCCCTACATTGGACTTGGTGGTCCTGAGAGTCCTCTGTCTTACACTGGGAAGCCTCTAGCGTGCCCTAGAACACATAGGCGATATCCTGGAATACTCTAATGTGCCATTATCTATAGTGAGTGACTGTGTGTATACGTACATTGCCGTTACCTCTTTGGGCAACCAGCAGCCATTCAGCAAATTTGAGTTTCGGGCCATTGCGGTTTTCCATTTATGCGCTGCATCCAGGGAAGGAGTGGCATGCGACAGTGTTGTTATTTCTTCGGCGGCAGTGGCACAGGGTGTATTTTCCTGACGCGTTCATGTCTTTTCTGCAGGGTTCCTGCAGCATCCGTTAAAGCCTACAGAGCCTGTCAAACCGTTTCTGTTGTTCCTGTCCCGCACATGCGCGGTACCGCCGCTGCGGTGCTGCCGCCCGGTGGACAAAATGCGGTACTGCAGTGGCACTTATCGCGCATAGGCAAAGCCGATGCCTGCAGTGACGCGTTCGGTCCGCCAGGCGGCAGCAGCGAGGGCCGCGGCCCTACAGTGCGTGCACGAAGGTGGTGCGGAGAAATGTGCATTCTTCTGCGCCAGTCAGGTCCAGGGATGCGAAAGGGCTTCTGTGAGAACCAGTTTCTTCCCGGGGCTCCTGGCCTCAAGGAGGCTGGAGAAAGGCAGCAGAGAAAGTGCATAGTAGATAGGGAGAGTGCCTGGGCTTGAGGGTAAGTGGGTAGCAGTGGTTTTGTATTGGTAGATTCTTTAGGGATTTATCCTCAGAGTGTTGTAATGTTGCAAGTGTTTTGATATTTCATAATGGTTGTGTAGTACAGCTGGTTGATTAGGTAGCAGTAAAGGCTAGAATAGTTGCGGTAGCACAGGGGTCGTGCTGTGGTGCGTGGACATCCTGTGCCTGTAAAGCTCTGTGGCCTTGTGGTGTAGAGTGGTCTGAGCATATAGATGCTCCTTCCACATTTTTAGCCTTTCTGGGTGCATGCGTGGTCCTCCCAGAGAACCACAGACCATAGATCCTGGCAGACTGAAGGCGCAGAGCAGCAGGAGCAAAGTGCCACTACTTCCGTGTTTTTGGGCACATGCATAATGATGCTGGGAGGACTAGTGACCCAAGAGCCCAGCAGAGCGGTGGCATAGAGCAGGTGAAATGAACTTACACTACTTCATCATTCCTGTGGACATGCACACTGCTTCTGGGAGGACCGATGACCATAGAGCCAGGCTGACTGGTTACGCAGAGCAGCTTGATCAAAGAGCCACTACTTCCCTGCTCTGGAGCACACGTATAGTGCCAACTATGGGACTGGTGATCACAGAGCCTGGCAAATGGGTGGCGCAGAGCAGCTCGAACAAAATTCCACTACTTCCACATTCCTGGGCACAGGCTATGCTGTGTCACTGGGAGGACTGCTGACCATAAAGCGCGGCAAACTGGTGGTGTAGAGCAGCATGAGCATACTGCCACGACTTCTGTGTTCCCGGGCGCATGCACACTCCTTCCAGGAGAACCTGTGACCATTAAGCACGGCAGACCCGCAGCACAGAACAGCTCCAGCAAAGAGCTGTTACTTCAGCCTTCTCCGGTGCAAGCGCTCTGCCTCTGGATGGACCAGAGACCATAAAGCCCAGCAGACTGGTAGCGCAGAGCAGCTCAAGCTAAGAGCCGCTACTGCTGCATTACCTAGCGCGTGCATACTTGTGCTGGGAGGACCACTGACCATAGACCCTGGCAGACTTAACGGCACAGAGCAGCTCAAGCAAAAAGCTCCTGCTTCCTCATTTTCAAATGCATGTGTAGTGCCACTGGAAGGACTGGTGACCATAGAGCCCAGTGTTTTGACTGCACAGAGTGGTTAGAGTATGGGGAACTCCATGCCTGCTTTTGTCCACTCATGCGCATTAGCCAAAGGGTGATTGACACGTTTTTAACAACCTATCTTAACAAGTTTATGACTAGCCCTCACTGGCAGTTCTAAACCCAGTGAGGAGGTGAGCTGGGGGTGGGAGGGAGGCACTGGAGACCCTTGGGGACTACAGAAGCCTAGCCAGGAGAATCCTGGTTTTTTTTGTTTGTTTGTTTGTTTGTTTGTTGTTTTTTTGTCCTGCAGAGCCCATTTTGGGTAAATTCTGATTATTTTGTATCAGCCTGGCAGCAGGTGCTCGTAGACCACACCCCATGGGACCAGCACAGCCCAGGAAGCTCCCGCTAAGAGCAGTGTGGTCTAGTTCACCCCAGCAAAGCTTCCAGCCCCTCCCAGCACCAGCCAGTAGCCCCTCAGAGCCCCCCATTGCTCTCCCATGCCTCTCAGTCTCTCCCAGTGCCCTCCACACAGTGCCTCATCCAGGGCTTCTACAGCCACCGAATCTTGTGTTCCTGGGTCCCCTATGGACAGCTCAGTGCCCTATGAACCCCAGAGAACCCATGTGGACACTCAGGCCTCAGAGTGCTTGGGTCCCCTAAAGACATCCAGGTTTCCTATGCACCCCAGGGCCTTCTAGGGTCACCAGAGTACCCTATGGACATCTTGGCCCTCTATTGACCCCAAGGCCCCCTGTAGTTCCCATGCTCCCCTGTGTGTGTGTCCCCACAGGGCATGGCATGGGCTACCCCCACACTGTGTCCCCATCAGCTGCTCAGTGTGCCCTAGAGGCTTCCTAGTGTGCAGGGGAGGGCTCCCAGGACCCCCAGTGTACTCTAGGCCACACTAGAGTTCTAGAGTCCCTCATGCTCTAGGGTGTTCTAGAGGCTTTCCAGTGTGTCCTAGTGGGCTTCAAGGAGTGCCCTCTGTGTGTTAGGGCACACTGTAGTCCTCCCAGAGATCCTCGGTATGCTTCAGAGTGCTCGAGAGGCTTCCAGGTGCAGCCTAGAGGCCTCCCAGTGTGCCTGAATGTACTCTTAAGAATAACTAGACTATGCCTCGAGTTTCTCAGTGAGCTCTAGGGTTCCCTAGAGGCTTCCCAGAGTGTGCTAGAGGCATCCAAGTGTCCCCCAGTATGCTCTAAGACACACTAGAGTACTCCCAGAGCTTCTCAGTGTGTTCTAGGGCACCCTAGAGGCCTCCCAGTACCCCCAAATGTACTCTAGGGAACTTTCCCAGGGAAATAACCTCCCCATAGGACTCCACCAGGGGATTTGCCTCCTTGCCAATCAGATCGCACCATGGCAATCCCCTCCTATGCCTCCTATGCTCCAGAATATCTACCACCTTAACTGTTCAATATTTGTTCAAAAATTGTACAACTATGACAGTTCATCTTAATATCCAAGCTATGACAGTGTTTGGCTTACCACCTTGTCAAAAGCCGAGATTGCTAAAACTAGCTGGAGCTTTAATTAAAAAAAAATTACTAAGCTAGAGCTGTAGTGAGCCAGAGGTCAGTTAGCTTGTAACAAGATGTAACAACAGTTTGTCAGAGTGTGTATTAGCAGCAGCTGCTATGCAGAGATAAAGCATCCATGAGCTGGAGTATCTCGGATTCAGAGTGTCTAGTAGCTGGACACATTTCTCCCCAGAAAAGCATGTAAAAATTAACACCTTGCTAAAACCCCTCTGCTCTGTGAGGTGCATTTCAGGCACAACACAAAACAACAATGAGCAGCTCTGGAGCTGAGGATGAGTTCTTCCCATCCAGGGTTGGCCTGGCACAGCACACACTCCCCAGCCACCAACCTCATCCCAGCTCTGCCCAGGAGAGGGACCTGGGCCAGCACAGCTGAACTTCTTGTTCTGCTCAACAGCAACTTTTGCTCCAGCAGGAGCATCCAGCCCTGGACCTCTGTAGCAGTCTTGCTGACAGCAATGAGGGTGTGCAAAGATCACAGTGCCGTGATTCTTAGGATTCTATAACACATGGAGGCCCGGTGCTGGTGAGGAAAGTCAATACATATTACAGGAGTAAAACAGGTATGTACACTACAAGTTACTATCAAATTGCGGTTGGTGAAGCAAGTCTATAATTAATAATCCTTTTACCTGCATGTGTGCCTATATATATATATATATATATATATATATATATGAATGTGTGTGTAGACCTACATCCATACACATGTACGTGGTGCTACCAGTGTAACACTCACCAAACCATTCCCAAGAGCAGGGCTAATCAGTGGCGTCAAGCATCTCACTCCAGAGATGATACACATCAAGATGTCTGGGGTCTGCCGGGCATCCCATGTGAAGCCCCTGTGTTTCCAGGAGATCTTCTGCAGAGAGGCTTTTGAAGAGGGATTCATTTGGGGCTGAAAGCAAGTTAGTTTTTATACATTTTTGATGTAGATATGTAAGTGGGCATAGGACATCAATTCCTGGCTTTATTCTTCATCATAGTTTCTTGCTTTTTGCCAGATATACCTTATCAGGGATGTCTTGGTCTCCTGTGGAGATCCCCAGAGCATGGAGCTCAGCGAGGATGCCTTGGAAACCCCTGGCTAACGAGATATCCACCTCTGTCAGTAAGCTTACTGGGCTGCCTTATTGGCCGTTCACACCAATCTCACCGCTACAGAGCAGCCAGGGATCTCAGCATCTCCTCTGCAGAACAGCATCCAAAAAGCAGTTAATAGGGCTCTTAGTATCAGCCAAAACATCTAAGCAGCTACTGAGAGAGATGCTCTTAGAATGGGTACCGTACGTGGCGACTCTTAACTGCCTTTCCTCTTTCTATCTTCCCTCAGTAGCACAGAAAATTCACTTCTGCCTAGCAGCCCAATGGATATGTCTAGTTTTATGCTACTTATGTTTGCTTCAGCTTTTCCTGTTCTTTACCACAGGCACAAAAACTGCAGATAGGACCACTTTCTCTTTTTAAGAAAGTTTTGCCATGGTTTTGCCCCATGGTTGAAGGGTTAAGAACTAGAGGCCATTATGAGTAAACCAAATAATCAACCATTTAATCTTATTACAGGTGAAGCTTTACTTCTCTTGATGGGGAAAGGTGAGCCTTCTGTCACTGACTGTGATTATAAGTATAAGGAGTGTACCTGCATAGCCCATAGTGAGGACTATAAGCAGTTACCACAAATAGGTCAGTGAGAATATCTGTGTTTTAGGTTGCCAGGAGCAGTGCTGCATCCCTCAGAGGTTTTTGATCTCACAGCCGCATACTCTGCATGGAGGAAAAATGATCCTCACTTGAGCTGGCTGGTCTGCCTCCAGTGAGATGGGCATGCATTATCCCCACTCAGACCTTCATATGCACCCCAAAATCTCTCCACCTTTAGCAACTTCAGTCACTTGGAGCACTTAGGTTTTCCCTGCCTCCCAAAGCTTTCCTTTCTTGTTGCTACATCTCCTAAGCCCCTTCTGTGCATTCTTCTTTAAACAACTCGACTGAACAACTCGACTGAACTCAAGAACATGGGTCAAGCAGCTGCTCTTCAAGTTGCTGGATCTCAAGAGATTATCCTACAAGTAAAACAAACTACTAGGGTCATTGGAAAATTCTAGTCTTATAGCATTTCTCCTGAGCTTTGACCGTGATTCCCTGTTAGGTTTTGTGAGAAAAACTTTGTCTCCATAAACTCAAAGCACACAGTGGCATTACAGCTGGTGGAAGAACCCCCCATTTTATCTTCAAAAACTATGTGCTGAGTATTTTCAAAACAGGAACCATCATCCTATTGCTTGCTAGTTGACAGTTCAACTAGATGATCTTTGAGGTCTTTCCCAACCTTTATGATTCTATGAATGTCAGTGCTGTCACTGTCAGGAGAACTATTGTTTTCACTTGCTGCCTCTATTAACCCCTCTGGATTTCACATGCAAATACATAAGCCACAGACTTGAGTGGTAGGCAAACCCTCCCCATCAAAGTGTTGCAGTAATCACTAACTTTCCTCTCCAGCAGTCACTCAGCCTACCCAGTCCTGGATGGTTATACCACATTCACCAGTAGGTGATGTGAATTTTCAGACTGCTTTCACCATTACCACCTTATTGTTGGTGATGCAGGGACTAAGCAGAATACCAGTGTCTGCACATTGCTGGCTCTGTGTGGAACAGCGGGTCTTTATATCCTAACCTAGCCCTACAAAGAATCTTTTCCTCTTCTTCCATTCACCTTTAGTTCCCACAGCCCTTCATTATGAAGATTTCAATTGATTGCTGCTAACCTACACTTGAATCCAAATATTTGTGCTATTCACAGTGAAGCGCTCATTCAGCTAAATGCTTGGCTGTGTCAGGGCTCTTTTGATCAAACTGAATAAAAGACTTAACCAGGTGCTCTGCATAGCCCCAGGTCATATCAAGGAATTTGCCAATGCAGGGATGACAAGCAATAATAAAATCTCTCTGAAATATGCAGCATAGATGATGTCCAGGGCTCCAGCAAACAGAAGGAAAAATTTTGCCAGGGCAGGACTTTATGTGCCTGTAGAAGCTTTTCATGGGTACCCTGCTAAGTGGAGGTCAGAGAGAGGGAGCTACATGTGCCTAAGCAAGACAGTTCTTGCGATCCAGAGAGCAAAGTGCAGACTGCACACAGATACGTTACTCATGGTGGTATTTGTTGTACTCATGCTACGCAACAGAGATCTTCCACCTCTTCTCAGACTCTTTGCTATGCCCAAGTAATGCATGATCTTAGAGCTATGCTTCAGCCATGTTTTTGCTGGAGTAATGCAGAAAGAGGTTCTGCCTGCTCACACTTCTGCCCTGTGGTTGCACATGCCTCTTGATATTCCTCATGCTGTTCTTCTAGTATGAGTGCTTTGTCACACACCCTCCTGGCTTTGACAGCCTCCAATTACGTGCCACTTCCCCACTGTAAAGGTCACCTTTCAACAGCATTGTGTGCATAATTCTCTTACAGCTCTCAGAAGTCTCATTGGAGCAGAAGGGGGCACTCTCGCACTGCAGTCTCGTCTGCACAGGCTACCTTAGTTCCACAAATACTTTCACTGCCTGGAATGTAAAAGCTCCGACAAGCAATCATTTGTCACTGGGTAGCTACTTCTCATCTAAGTGCCAATGTTTAGAATACTTCCTGATAAACAGATAGCAAAGACCTGCTCCTCAGGTGTGTGTGCTTCCTTCAAGTTGCTTTACACTGTCTCCTACTCCAGTACTGGCATTCCCATCAGTGGCTGAGACCCATTCATCCTGTCTCATCCTTCTCTGGTGCTCTTTTGCTTCCTCCCACACAGCAGTGCTAGCACATGGGCAGGGGACACAGTGTGAAGAACTTCATCAGGGAACTTGAAATTAACTTGCCAAAGAAGAGGACGTGGTTGTTTTTAGCCTCAGTTGCTTCACCTAACACATTGCCTGGCCCCACGATCAGGTACAAAGGTGGGAGCACATGGCAGCTGTGAAGGTGTGCAACACTGCTGCCAAACAAGGCACATCTGCACAGTGAAGCACTGCCTGCTCTGTTGCCTCAAGTTGCTTGCTGTGGGCCAGCAAGGCCACAGGCAGGCCAGCCCTGCTGTGCTTTCATCTCTTTGTGTAGCACAAGCTTCCCTGGAGAACCCTGTGCCCAGCCCATTACCTGAAAGCTGTGCTGGCCTTTTACCCTACGTACATTTTTCCATCGCTTCTCTCCTTGCATCTGCTCTGTATATACAGATTCTGCTGTTTGCTGTTGTTACATACTTGCTGAGGAAAGAAAATGTGTGTGAACTCCCACTTAGTTAATCCTTGCAGTGTTTTTTGGTTGTGATTCTTGCTGATCATACACGAGCTTCCTTTCCTCTGCCTGAGCATAGGCACACATCAGAGGTTACACAGAATCGTAGAATTATTAAGGTTGGAAAAGACCTGGGGGAGAATGCTGCTGGATGTTAGGAGACACACAAATTTGGCAGCATACATTGCACTGAAAAAAATCCCTGGGTTGGGGCCTTCACATGGCTTAGAGAAACACTTATCTGCATAATTATTAGACTTAAACTAGCTTTCCATAAGCCACCTGCACTGTTCTTAGCTGACCTAAAACAGAAACAGGTCTTTACAGCATGTACTTACTGCAAAATAAGTCAATACCAGAGAACTAGCTCAGCTTTTGGACCTGTCACCAATACTGCATAATTGCTGGCACACTTTTGGCTCCTGCTAAGTAGCAATTCATGAGAGAGATCTGGTGCACCTCAGAGCTAGAAATGGACAGCACACACGAGACTGTATCAGAACTGGTTCCCTGAACCCTTTGCAGCCTTGTTTTGCAGGTTTTATGCTTCAAACCATATTATACACCCTAATGCCACACTGCCCAGCAGGCAACATACACTCTCCAAGGTTACAGTGCTTGCTCTGTCTCAGGCACTCTGAACTGGAAAAGCACACACACAGAAAAACCCCATGTGTTATGGCCTGAGGGCTTTCATACAGCCCAGCTGAAACTTGGAGGCAGGAGTCAGATAATGGGGAGATGTTCAGTTATAGGTGTTCCTGTAAGCAAAGCAAAAAGCTGCAGCAGGAACTGCTCATATCTATAAAAATATGAATTAGATTGTCATGTTTTAAGCCTTAAAGTAGAGCTGTAGTCCAAGCCAGACCAAAATTTTACACTAAATCCTAACTAAATGTATACATCTCTCCCTAATAATGCTGTAATTGTCTTGCATGCTTCCTGCTATGGCTTCACAGGGCAAGCCCAGTGTTTTGGGAACATCACTGTTCCTAAAGACCAAAAACCCCAAGACTTCTGTTTGCTCAATGATTCTCCTACTTTCCTTCCTGGAGTGAAATAAACCAGTAATCCTTATTGTTAAAGAAACATAGCACTTCATGTCTGTTTATCAATACATAAACACTAAACAATTAANATAAAAAAAAAAAAAAAAAAAAAAAAAAAAAAAAGCTTAACTTGAAATGTAAAGTTAGAAACTAAAAACTGAAGTTAACGGAAGCCCTCAGTAGCCTGGGATCCAGCTTCTCATAACCCGGAACAGCAGAGGAAACATTAGCATCGTCGCACTCCTGCCCTTTGAAATGACCCCTGTGGCACAAGGTTGAAATACAGGGAGGGCAAGATGCATTGCAACAGAGCAGGGTGCAGAGTGCTCGTGCAGATTCAGGACAGCCACAGCATACCACCTGCACAGAGAAATCCTGTATAAACCTCACTACATTTTGCATGCAGAAAATCNTCTTTTATTTTGTTATTCAGTTCAGAGTGAAGTTGTCCCCATCTCTGGAAAATGCTGAGAGTTTGGTGCCTGGGAAGTATTGCACAGGGTGGAGAGGAAGGAAAAAAGTGTGGTTGTGCGTGGATGGAGTGGTTTCTTCTTGACAGTATTAAGAACCAAACAGTTTTTGCAAATGAAAGGCTCTATCCTGTTGGCCATACAAAAATAAGTCTCCAGCTAGACTTTGCATGACTGTGACATAAAGGATAAGACCCTGTGTTAGCAGGAGTAACCAAGTGATGAGGTCAGCACAGGACAATGGGAAAAACCTGAACTGTTACAACTAAATGTTGTGTTGATAAATGCAACTTCATTGTTTTTTATAAACAAAATTAAACTTAATTTGCTTCACAGTAGCTAAGGTGCCGTTAATTCAAAACCCACAGAATAACTCACTGGACACAGTTAATAGTCAGCAGACCACATAGACCAGGCTTTGAAAGCATTTAGTATTCACTGAAGTGCTGCTTGTATCCAATTATAACTCACTACTTGCCATCTTAATAATTTAAATCTGCCCACTCTTTAGAGAGGAAAAAAAAAGCACTAATCAAAGACATGAATGCACCTTTTGCTTTTGACAGCATTAAATTAAAACTAAATGGTAGATCTTGAATGAGTTACTCTGCAAGAATAAAGGCATTAATGAGGTAATTTCATTATAGAGGCTCATCCAAGCCTATGTGAAAACAAGGGAAGTAAATGGAGAGGAAAACCGCCGAGGAAATTAGGGTTCCTTCCACACTAATTAATGTTTTGGACCATTTAGTATAGGCACCAAATTAACTGCTCCAAAGAACTCCATTGAAAAAAAAAATACATTGTTGCCCTGCCATGTAATTAGAAGACAGTACAAGTAGAACACTTAATGAGTATAAAGCCAGCCTTTAACTTATTCTGCCCCGCTTCTGAAAACATGCCATTGTGGAGGCCTAAGTTTAAGGAAGCAACAGGCGTACAATATAGGATTGTTTAGGTCCTTCTGTTCGGTGAGCTGTAAACAGGTAGCCCTGAATGAGAGACTCTGGGACTCCTGGGAGGCCCGGCTTCCCAGAAAAAAAAAAAAAAAAAAAAAAAAAAAAAAAAAAAAAAAAAAAAAAAAAAAAAAGAGAAGAGAGAGACTTAAATGCATCCAGAGGGAAGTAAAAAAGGTGAATAGGCCCGGTGCAGCTCGCCCAGTGAATGCTCACTGCTGTCTTAAAAGATTACATGATGTTGTGCCACCCCCTCTCATTGAGTTATCTTTACACTGCTTTTGTCTCCTCTAATTGGAGCTGATGAGGTGCTAATTGGTTGCTTTTTTAAAAAAGCAGTGCTTAAGCACTGGCAAGCAGGGTGAGACAGCGTGAGTGGAGTTAATGAGGGCTTAGCACCTCCCCCCCCCAAACCTAAAGCAGCCCCCCCCACACCATGTATAGGCATGCTTTCCTGTTGGTATAAACAAGCATGACAAGGGTCCGGACTGAATTTAGGTGAATGTCCGTGAGGGTCTGAGTCTGAGGAAGGGGGCAGCGCCAGGAGCAGAGAGAGGTGCGCAGCCCGGCCGGGCCCAGCGGTACTCTGCAGGGCTCGCCGTGCTGGGCCTGCCGCATCCCTGTCCCAGCGCAGTGCCGCTGCCAGCCTAGCCGCCATTGAGGGCATGGTGTGCTGCAGCACCCACCTCAATACCTTTTTTTCAAAATGCTTTGCATGGTTTTACACCTTTTTTTAATTTGTGGGGGTGGCAATTTTATGCAAGGTATTTTGATTAGGGTAGATAGCATTAAACCTCTTGCAACAGACTGCATGATCACTACAACAGCATCCGGAGTTCCTAGGTCCTCATTTTGCTGTACTCGTATGCATTTCCTAAAAAAGGCTCAGTGTGACGCTAGGTAGTCTGCATCTTAAATCTGTTTTGAAGGTGGGCTGATATTGCCTCCTTCATTTCTACACCGATTCTGAAGTTCCCTGCTAATGAAAGCATTCTGAGTCCTGAAGAGAGAGTGCTGATGTTGCCTAGCAATAGGCAAGAATAATCCTACAAGCCTTTTGAACATGACACTGCAAATGCCTGTGCTGAACACAATCTTCTGCCATTTCTGAATTTGTTTAAATGAGGTCTACACAGATATGTGGCACAGAATGATCTTTCAGTATCTGCAAGACTGCATTTTTTACACATGTGATACCTTTGGGGCTCCAGGAGAAGTTGGCCAATCACGGAGTCACAGAATCATCAACCTTAACTCCTGCCCTTTTCCAGGCCTTCCAGCCCAGGAAAAGATCTTCAAGATCATCAAGTCCAACCATCAATCTGACCTACAGAGTCCCTTTGCTAGTCTTTGTCCCCTAGTGCCACATCCATACATCTCTTAAACTCCTCCAGGAACAGGGACTTCCCTGGGCAGCCCATTCCAGTGTTTTAAATATGTTACGTCTTGAAAGAAAATTCTGGCAAGTGTGCTAAAACATTTATTTAACTGGAGTTTAGTTAAACGTCTGTACTGCTTGGCACGACTCACTTTTACCTGTCATAAAAATAAATACCAAAAAAGAGAGTTTCATATAGCCTTTTAAATTCTGTACTTTGTGACTAGATCAGGCTGCCCAGGGTCCCATCCAGCCTGGCCTTGATTGAATATGATATCATGATTGAATATGATATCATAATTAGACTGAATGTTAACTGATGTTCACTATCCTATGTTACCGATGCACTTAAGTACAGTTTTCTTGTACTTCATTGGACTGAGAAGTCATTTGGAAAAGAGAGTTAGATATAGCCATAACTGTATTATAGAAAAGATTCATAAAGGCTAGGTTCTTTATGGCTCAAATGCTACAGAAATATGTCTGATACAATAAACTAGAGGATGGATTTAGTGTGCTTCCACGATCTGTAGACTGTTTTTTTAGCCAGTGCTATCTCTGCTCTGTGGTAAAACCATACCTCAATATACCAATTCCATCAGAGGAGCTGATACTGACATTGCAGACTCTTGTTCCCCTTCCACAGGCTTAGTACCACCAGGCAATTCTCTAAATCTAAAAAAGAGGATGAAGCAGATATAATTATAAAACATACAGTCAGTTCCAGGTGATGTATCTTTTTATCAAGACAATTCAGATGGTCTATTTAAGCTGAAGAGAAAATAACAGTCAAGGCTCCCTCTTTCATCATTTTTTTTCCCTTCTTTTTGCCCGTGTTCTCTTTTTGCCGCAGTTAGAAAAACCAATTAGTTTGCAAACAGACAGTTACTTGGGTATGTGTTTATGCCTGGTAATTTCTACCCCTATTCACATTCTAAACAGGATTCTGTTCTCTCTTATGCCTGGGCAATTGCTTTTCTTTTGGTTGTCATGAAAACAAGGGATTTCTTGGGGGCTGTTAGAAAGAAACTTCCTAGTGGATGAAGTTACAATTAATTCCTCTAAACATGTGTTCCTAGAGCCATCCGTCTGTGAAAGCTCAGCAAAGTAGTGCTCTTTGCTTTAGGAAGTCCCAGAAGACGCAGAGAAAAAAAAATGATTTGGTTCCCTGTAAGTCTAATTGAACAAATACCTTATCTTCCTCCCGCCCCTGATTTATGCACTTAAAAATCTCCACGTTTTTCCATGGTTGGCACAATTGTGCCTGCAGAGATCTGTGCCCTCCTCACAGTTACCTGCTGTGTTCTCACAGAATGCTTGCAGGAGGCAGTATCTTGGGTTTCCTTTGTTTCCCATAGCATTAATAGCTTCTGATTTACCCCAGCCAGTGTCACTTAGGCTGTAAAATCACATGCTGTGCATGCAAAGATGTAATCCTTAAACATACTCTACTTTCTTTCCATTTCCTCCTGCAGTTTACACTTTTTTGCCTTGCTGGTGTTCAGCAAGGCGCTTCCCAGGCCTCCTCCCTTCCTGATAAGCATAGCCAATTGTGCACCGGTTTAATTAGAAATCACCTTCTCTTTCTGAAGGTAATCCTGTTCTTAAGGAACAAAGACAAGAGGGCTGGGGTTCTTGCCCAGCTTCTAGTGTTCCCGGTCCTGCTAGATGGTGGCTTCATTGCTCTGGCTGCTGCTTTATCAACTGCAGCTTAGGTGCACATGCAGAGGATAAACACAGCCCTACAACACCCGAGGAGCCCATAGGATGTCATATCTCATCAGCTGCTGCTAATGAGGAGGCTGAAAGTACCTTAAACAACCTCCCCATTTGGTAGATTTGGGTCTGGAGGTTCTATCTTTTCCTGTAGCAGTGGTGAGCAGCTAGTGGTTGCAAAGCTCATGGAGCAGATGTCACATAGCAAAGGCAGAATCACTTTTCTAGTTAGTGTTGCACCTGATGGAGCAGAAGTATCTTTTTGTTTCTGCTGAGATTATTGGTGCACTTTCAGGTCAGATCACCTGTGAACCCAAGCCAGTGGCTCCCACCACCGATGGACAACAAATCTGTCATCTCTGACCTCAGAGGAGATTTGTCAGCTGTCCCTTCATATCCCCAGTACAGTGAAACTTCACACTGAGTAAAAAACAAACAAAAAAAAAAAAAAACAAGAAAACAAACAAACAAACAAAAACAGAAAACAAAAACACCATTTACCCACAACAGCTGCCATCAGTAATAGCTGCAGGGACTGCAAGCAGCAGAGGAGAGACAGGTGAGTGAAAGGACAGCCAAACATGCTCTGGAGTCCTCCTGCAGGGAATGCATGGTGAGCCAGTGCTGCAGCAGGGGCAGCCTACTCTGCACTGCCACATGCTTGCTGCTGCTGGGAGCCCTGACATCCTAGTACCCCAGACCAGGATGCTATGAGCATGACTCTGGGTATGAGTGTATGTTTCCCCTGATTTCTGAGCCTTGCTTCTGCTTCAGGTAGCAGTCTCAACAAAACTAAATTAAATGGAGATTTCATCTGACTGGTTGTGCCTTTGGGTACCAAAAATGACCAATAATTCCTTCCTGCTCACACATAAGAGCTAAAGGGGGAAAGTGTGCCATGCTTATGCTGAAAACAATCTGGATGATCCCTCAGCTATCAAGTGCTACTTCAGGGCTTCCATTCCTTATATTGCCCTCCTCCTTATGACTGACAGCTATATTGCATTAAGAGAACAATGAAGTACCTAAAGTCCAGCTGCTGAAGGAAGACCTGTTGTCAGGAAGCAGATAAACATACTTGAGAAGGCAAACAGGGAAAGTTAGGAGGTGAGGTAAAATGAATGAGAAGAGTGTAGCAGAGGTGAGCTGAAAAGTATGGGGTTAGGCAGCTGGTAGGGTGAAAAGGAGTCATCAAGTAGAACAGAGGTAGCAGAGAGAGAACTGGGTGGTTCAAGTTGTGCTGTGCTGAGGATCACATGAGCAGTTCCTCCAGAGGCTGCACTTAAGAAGCCAAAGTTCAAAGCCAGAGATGTTTCCGTGTTTTTTATGGTTCACTTCCAGGTCATTTGGTTTAGAAAACTCTAAATGTGATGACTTCTAATGCTCGAAGCAGTTCAGATGTTTTAAAATCAGTTCAGCTTGTCCTTGCTTGAGATAAACATGAACAGGTCAATTGCTCGTTTTTAACAAAATATAACTCAAAACCAGTCATCCAGAGTGGCAGGAGAGAGTGTTAGAAGGAGGCTCTTGCTGAAGTTCTGTTTGGTATTTTAAATGCTGAATAAAATCAGGGAAGAGCTGACTGAATGTTGCTCTTTTCAGTCCTACAATTGAGTAAAGCACAAAAGGAGGTAAGTAGGAGAGAGAGGCTGAACTGCTGTGCTGTTCCACTTGCCCCTTGGGGACCAGAAAGGATTCTTGTGTGGTGAGATGCACCGGCCAATTTACAGCATATGTTTATAAAAGCTAAAACTATGCAAAAACAAATTGATTACTACCATGGGGTTTCTGCAGCTTTAGGCCACGTTTAAGTCACTTCACTTTTAAAACATGTGAAGCCCTCAGCAGTTCATTAATTCGTGTGTCTGTGGATTTAGCCACCCAATTTATGCATCTATTTGAAATCTAACTTCTTCTACTAAGCAGGTCATAGAAGGACTGATGCCTTTTATTAGATGATGAGTAAGCATTATTTGTAAGGTTTAGCCCTGATCTGGGAATAGTAAATAGCAAATGGTGTCTCCTGACTTTAATCTGCAATAGCATCCCTGAGATTGTGGCTGAGAGAATGTGCCTTGCCTTTACCTCATACTTGTAACTTTGTTAACTAACCTACTCTGCTATTTATTATGAGAATTGGAGTAGGTATGAATGTACAGTTTTCTGAACAGTGAAAAGCATTTGCTTCCTCTTCTGCATTCCAGATCCAAGAATGGCACAGCTATTGAAATACACTGTATGACAATGTCATCTGATTGTAGCAAAATGTAGAGAATGCTTGTTCATTCTAAAGAAAGCTTTGAAAAACACCCATGTGATTGTTTCTCTCACAGATCATAGAAGATAGCTAAGGTACAAATGAACTGAGAAAGCATTTAATATCTAATAGGCGACTCCTACTTTGAATTTTATGATGGTTCTGTAGTACTGCTTTTTAGCACAATAACCTGATTCCCTAATGTTTCTTATGTTAAGCGATGTCAGCAAGTTAACAGAAAATGTTCAATCATTTACGTGTTTGAAAGCCTCTTCTACTGGAAAGCCTGTATATTTTTATAGAAATAAAAGCTGGTGAGAAAAAACAATTTTTGAAGTTAGGGAGGTTGATTTTAAATTAGATAGAAACCTGAAAATTTCTCTGGAGAAACTGCTTTGCTTTCATAGTTTTGAAGTTGAAAATGAAAACTACATGTCCAAACAAGCTGCTGGGAGTTTTTAGCCATGCCAGTGATGTTTAAATTCTGCACTCACTCCTGAGGCGAGTCCTGCCAGCCTGCAGCCCCCGCTCCGAGCACAGGGACGCCGTTCTCCCCGGGCTCAAAGCCTGCAGCCTGCTGGGCTGGTGTGCTTCCAGCAGTAGTGCATGGGTGGTGGCCTCAGCAGGCCCACGCAGGGAGAAGCGAATATCCAGCACTGAGGGCATGTGTTAACAGCGGCAGCTTACGCAGACGCTGACAGCTTCATGGTGAGAATGGAGTGAAATCCCTCGATGATGACTAAAGTAATTTTAGCTTAAAAAAAAAAATACAGGGTTTGGCAAACATCACTGTTTTGGGCTTCTCTTGACCTTACTCAGCAGAACGCTCCCACTAGCTGCAGCTGTTGTGCCCAGCAGTGTCCGTGATAACCAGGTTTGCAGGCACTTGTCTCTAGCACGGATTCGCTGGATGCAATGGCGGTTGTTGCTTTGCTCCCTGGCTGGTGGTGGCTGCCCCCCCCCAGCGCCAGCAGCCCTCTGCTGGGGTTGCCGTGGAGACAAAGCTTCCTGTGCGTAATCCAAGCTTATCCAGCTCCTTATCCTACATGTGACCCTTAATTACTTGCTAAATTAGAATGGTTTTCTGAAAATCACAAGGGGAGGTTAATATGTTCTTCCAGAGCTGGTCAAGCTAAGATGACACTAAATTCACAGGGAATTCAAATTACATGATCCCTGAAGGCGTCTCTTTCAGAAGGAAGATGAACTTTCCCAATGGGAGGCAGTGTGCCATGATAATGCTTCTGTCACTCACTTTTCTTGCCCTGCTTGTCTAGCTACAGCTTAATCTGGTATGAACAATGTAGTAAGTAAATATCAGGTTGATTAATTATAGTGCAAGATTCAGTAACTGCTTGTCTTCTATAATTAACACTATAATTGAAATTAAGTAACATGCTTCATACATGGATTCCTGGACCAGGAGGAAGAACAAGGGAGAATCCTCAAGGCTGTGACAGGCAAACTAGGGAAATAATAACAGAGGGCCAAAATTTTAATTGCCTCTTTAAAACTATGGTACATTTTCAGATATTCTTCATGCAAAAAGAGAAATGACTTTACTACTTCTACATGTCCTAGTAGAGACAAAACAGAGTT
The DNA here is from genome assembly GCA_013399715.1 of Alectura lathami. Taxonomy (NCBI): domain Eukaryota; kingdom Metazoa; phylum Chordata; class Aves; order Galliformes; family Megapodiidae; genus Alectura; species Alectura lathami. The sequence goes on along the minus strand of VXAV01002122.1, from coordinate 49,211 downwards.
GATCTGTAAAAATACTGCTTAGGCTTTTTGACAGTACACCTTTCTTTCACCAATTTCATAAATGGAAATTGTAAGAAAAGATGCACAGTTGTTTTCCTCTCCTTGAGAATAATGTTCATAGAAAAATGCAGTTTGTGATTTCCCTTCTTCCAGAAAACTGTACACATCTGGAGCAATTCTGTTCTGCCTTTCCATAGCCATGCATAAAAAGCTTGCTAGGACCACCAGTCTGTCTTTTTCAGTCATTACTATAGCCACTGACAGACAGTAACTGAAACTTGCATGCTTTCTTTGCAAAGTCTTCAAATACAGGCACCTGCAAATTAAAATTGCCTTTTGAAAAGCTGGTACATGATTAAAGCATGGCTGTTGGAATATCTCTGGCTGCTTTAAAGTGAACTGAAGGCTCATCTAATGGATAAAACAAATTCTTTTTGTATTTGAACAAATACAGATGATGTTGAGAAGTATTTTCCTGACTGCCCTACACTGCAACAAGTGGGAAACTCTGCAAAGATAGAAACAGGTGATGGTGCTATAGGACGGTGAGAAGGAGAAGAAGGAGATTAGCTACCATGCCATACAATCTGAGCTGCAGATTAAATGAAGGCATGTGTGATAGAGATGTCTACTGCAGACCTAGCATTCTCTACCACTGATATGAAGAAAATATTACTTTACAAGTACACTTTTACGTCTTTCAGGCATCCACCTAAGATGAGATGACCCTCGCTTGCTTTTCTGTGCTGGCTATAGGAATCCAGAATGGTCACAGCATCCTGTAGAGGTCAAAAAAGTGAGGTTAGATTAATCTACTGTGTAACCATAGACAAACCAATACAAGCTGCCTTAGGCTAGGACCACCTTCCAAAACTTTGCCTATGTTAATGACAGGAAGCACTACTTTCCTGTCCCTAAAGAGTTTCAAAAGCAGCCTGGATGTGGGCCTAGCCACCCTGCTCTTGGTGGCCCTGCAGGGGCACGTGTTGGACCAGATGGACCAGAGGTGCCTCCAACATCAGTCAGTCTGTGATTCTGTGGTAAAAGTGATGCGGTTGTATCCTCAGTTAAGCTGCTTTCCAATGTGTGTGCAATTTTAAAGTGAAAACTACCTCTTACAAAGTTTACTGGTAGTTTATGCTTTTAAAGAAGGTTTAGAATGAATCGTAGAATGGCTTGTGTTTGAAGGGGCCTCAGAGATAATCTAGTTCGAACCCCCCTGCCATGGACAGGGTTGCCAACCACTAGATCAGACTGCCCAGGAACCCATCCAGCCTGGCCTTGAATGCTTCCAGGGATGGGGCATCCATAACTTCTCTGGGCAGCCTGTTTCAGTGCCTCACCACTCTCTCAGTGAAGAATTTATTCCTAACATGCAAACCTAAACATCCCCTCTTCCAGTTTAAGTCCATTAAATGTTTACATGTATTGGTAAAAGAGTCCTTTGTGCTGCTATAAATTGTGCATAGCATGGTGCATTCTATTGAAAACCTTGGTGGTCAACACTTTGCAGACTTTGTATGATGATGAATAGGTTCATGTTAACAGAACATTATGCAAAGCACAATGTATACTTGTAGAGCTATGTATCTTCAGCAGAGAAGATAGTTTCTGAAACAGAAGTTATGAGTGAAACCACAGTGATCTCAACAGTAACCAACATGGAAATCAAAGAAGATTTTTCAGGTAGTTTGCTGGGATGGGGCCTCCACAGGATAGCAACATTGTTAACACACATGTTCACATGAAACTTAAACTTCCACTGCATTAATCAAACCTCCTGGGCACGGGCAGGGCTGAGGGTTTCACAGTATAAATGCAAAGGCCACAAAGGGAAGGTATGAAGAAAACTGGTCATTCACTACTCTTTTAAGTAAAATATTTTGAAGTTTTATATCCCTAGAGTTTATACCACTTGGCCAATGTACATTTGTGTACATATGTGCATCTTCAAGTTTGTTTGTGTCTACGTATGTTTGATACATACAGTTTCATTACTTCATTTGCTTCATGAACCAAGGGAAATGAGCAGCTGAACTGTGACAGTTACTGCGGTGTAGAGGAACTTTCAGCACAGAATGATTATACAAAGTGCGGTTTTCCTTTTTGACAGTGTAGTAATTAAGAAATAACCATATGGTGATCTGGGAAATTCTGTTCTCTGACTATGGACTGCTGTGAGGCAGTCTGGAGTTTCACATGCTCTGTGGCAATTATGAAACAACTATAAATTATTATATAAGACAATCAATCAAATGACAGATGAGTTGACAGGAGTAATGATGTATGCAAAAGCAGCTGCATAAGGTTCTATTCTACCTGCCAATAAGCTTAAAAAAATTAATGTCATGAAGTTTTGCAGTACAGTGTCTGTTCTCTTACATTATGTATTAATCTATGCTTGTGCCTCTAAGCTGTAGAGCTGTAGAACTTCAGACATGCTTATGTGTGGGACTGAGTAAGAGATTTGTTTCAAGGCTAGTGCTTTTTTTTTT
>VXAV01002122.1:24109-36386 GCA_013399715.1 Alectura lathami | reverse complement strand
GAGTCGAAAGTTTTGACTGTTCTAAAGATCCTATACCATTTTAACTTCATCTGTGTTTGAAATACTGTCTTGTTGAAATACTATCCAGCCTTCCATTGCTAACATAATCATCTTTTTGCCACAAACTCTTTTGGACTTTACACTTTCTCATGTTGTTAAAGCTGGGGAAGAACTTGCTCCAAATGTCTCTTCATTATTTCAAGCTACTTTTTTTATTATTATTACTTTTTTTAAGTATCTTTCTTAATACCTGCTGGTCTCTTCTGAAGAGTGATTGGTAATACGTTACCTTAATGCAAAGATAGCTGCATCCTAATACTGACAGCATCCCACCTCCATTTCTCTGTTGCATGTTATCTGAATATTGGACTAGGTCTGGGTTTGCTTATGTGTGGCTATTTCTGTTCAGTTTGTCTAATCCTATTTGGGTGCCCTTAGCCATGGCAATGGTGATACATAAACAGTGCAGAAGAAATACATCAAATTACGGGAAAAAGTATGTCCGTATGGAAACCTTAAGGGTACAAGAAAAAAGGTACAATCCAGTGTATGAAGAATGCATATATGTAACAGCTACCTGTGCTTTTCTTTTTTTTTTGCTTAGCAGCAGATGATCCTTTTGAAACTGTAAATGATCGTGAACTGAGGCAAATCTTTGAAGGGCAGAATCGAATTCATCTTGAAATCAAACAGCTTAATAGGCAGTTGGACATGATTCTTGATGAGCAAAGGAGATACGTCTCTGCAGTCACAGAGGAGATTGCTAAAAGAGGAGCTGGTGTTTCAGGTCAACAAGGACAGGTACATTCACAAAATACACCGCAATTGATAGCGCTGCCTAACTTCAATAGCGCAATCCATTACTTTTTCCAAGATGTGTTGATGTGTTTTTCTCACCCTTCCCTGCCCCCTCCCGCCCTGCCCCTGACACCAGGTTTCCCAGCAAGAGATTGATAAAGTTGTGAAAACTCAAGAAGAGGTCATTAAACAAGTAAATGAAATGAGGTAAATGCTTCCTTAAATATGAAGGCTGTGTTTTGAGTTTTGTATTTTCTGCCCTGTAAATCATATTTACTGTTTCAGCAGGAGAATATTGACAAAATTGAAACTTCTGTATGTTGAATTCCTTAGTCATGACTGTTCAATTTCTGTAATAAATATGAAGTAAGGTTGTGCACGTAGCGTGGGTAAGTCCTCCTGATTGGCCTCGCTTTATCATGAGATTTCACTGCAACAGTAGGGTGAGTACAGCGCCTTTGAAAGCGGTGTGTTTCTGTAGGATGGCTAGTTCTGTAACTTGCTACCTCACAGGAGCTTGTTGCTCAGATTTTTAGAGCACTGACGGTTACATGAGTGTTAAGTGCCATCAACTTAGAGCTGGTGAACCTTAAATAATTAAAATGCTGTAGTGGGGTATCCTGTCCATGTAATCCTGATACAATGGCTATATGAGTTAGACAATATTATGAGATATTATAGGTTTGGGTTTAGTGCAAACAAAATCTGTTAAGGCATGTCCAATGAATGAGCATGAATATGAATAAGGGTTGGATCCCTCATAGAAGGAACGAGGAGGGAGCTGGGATTGTAAAGCCTGGAGAATGGTAGGATCCCTCCAAGCCTTATGTATAAATATCTGCTTTTGGAGTTGGTGGGAGTGAGGGAGGCTTGGGGTTTGGGCCGTGAGGGCAGGAAGGCAGAGCCAGGACTCTTCTCACCAGTGTCTCCTGACAGAATGGGAGGCAATGGGCACAAACTGAAATGCAGGAAATTCTGTTTAGACATAAGAAAACAAACGTTTGCTTGTGGTGGGAGTGGAACAATGAAATAGGCTGGTTGCCTGGAGAGGTTTTGCAGTCTCTATCTCTGGAGATGCTGGAAACGTGGCTGTGACTAGAAACAACTTGATGTGTCTAGTATTAAGTAGTATTGTCCAAAAAACCTCCCCACCCTATAATATCAAATTGCCATTTATGGTGTGTAGGGCAGGCAGAGGTGGTTTTTCATGTACCATTGTATTGTGTAAACTATTTTAGTAATCTTGTCTTCGCTTCTTAAGGATTAGGGAAAAAACAGGGAAATGTTTACAAATACTTTCCAACTTCACTGTGACAACAGTGCATGTTTTATTCTTTGTATACGGGCTGCATGCTGCCACAAATATTTCTGATACTCTGACAGTGTAAATATTATGTTCTGATGTTTATTTGCTGTGTGAAGACTGCCCATCAACTTGATAAATCACTTGAATGATTGATAAATCATTCTTTTGTAGCAAAAGATAATCACAGTAAAGGAGACATTGACAGTTGCAGACTTCTTTTCTTGCCTGGTTGAATGCAGTTGTGTGACAATCTTGTGAGGCTTATTGGAGTCAAGCATTAAGGCTCCTAGTTTTATTTTTGTCTTGTTTTGTGCTTTGTCAGAGGATTCTCTTGCCAGTTAACTACCTTAGGAAACTTCTGTATCTGCAGGGATGCTTGCAGAGTTCCCAAATGATGAATGCTTTTGTTTTTTAAGATGTAGTATTTAAAACTGACTGAGAGGCATGCTGTATCTCTTCAAACTGAGATACCAACTGAAGCAAAGATCTTTATATTGAAGGTGCTATACTGCTAAAATGGGATTTGAGAAAATTCCTTTGTTTGGTAGGGATGTTTGTGTACTGCTTCCAAGATGTTTCATGTTGCTGTTGCTAGCTGCAATGTCTTTAAGTTGGTTTAACACTTCATTTACAGTAGTTAAAACATCTATTATCCTTAGCTTTAAAAACAAATCAAGCAAACAAACAAAAAAACAATTTCAACAGCTTGATTTGTAGTGGTTCTTACTGTGTGGGGGGGGCAGGTTTGGGTTCTGTTGGTGGGTTGTTTTTTTTTTTGTTGTTGTTGTTGTTGCTGTTTCCAGTATTCGTTTAAGGGCAGATCTTGTAATTCATCTAAGTAGGTCAGGTTTTTGTAGAATAAAGATTAGTGCTTCCATCTTTTTTTTGCACTTGTTCTTCCACGAAAGCTTTTGTTAATATTCTTGACAAATCTTTATATGTTGCAGGCAAATTAGATTTTCTTGTTAACATTGGCAGTCTGCCCTTTTAGTGACTATTTAGTAGGTACGAGTTTGCCTAACGTCATCTTAATATTTTTCTTAGATTAAGGAAATGTTTTATTTATAGAAAGAAATGAACAGCCTGCTGTTGTACTGCTGGTCATCCCTGAGGAAAAGGACTTACTGTCTAAGTAATTTCCTTGTCAAGATTTGTGGACTTCTTAATCATCTGATTACAGAAGAATCTTGCATGTTCATACAGTAGAAACTAACAGCGTGATATTGTCTTTGCAAAAGTACTGTAAATTAAATTTGATACAGACCATGTCTATTTAAGGATGGTATTTTGCTTTTCACATAGTGGATCTGCCTGGGGGAAGGCGGGTGTGTGGATTTCTGTTTGGTATACAGGGATGGTGGTATTGGGAGGGAGATGGCCTACTGTTTTTAGAATGCAAGTGAGAGTCATTTGGTACAAGGTGAAACAATGTGCTGGATGTGGATGGACAGAATTACTGTCAGCATTTATTAGGCACTGGTCACGTTGGTGTTCGCATGGGTTATTTTAAGAAAGCCTTCCAGTGAAATACTTCCTTTGAATTAGTGTTGTAATCACTTATTTTAAAAGTACAGGTAAACATCAACCAATTGTCTTTAATCTGTACAATAATATAAAAACACTTCTAGGTTATCCTGAATAGCATTAGCATATATGTTAATTTAAGTCATGACTAATGTTGGGGAGTTCTTGTTGTTGGTTTTTTTTTTTTGCATTCATTTTGTCAATATGAATACTACTGGTTCACAGCCAGAAATGTTGAATGAAGGAAGGTGAGAGATGCTTTACCTAGTTTTGCTCACAGTGGCATGCAGAAGCAAGCAGCTGTTTTTGTTAAAATTTTTTGGTAAATCTGCTATGTTAGAAACAAAGTTGTTGAGGTAAATACTGAGAGTTTTGCATAAATTTGGGTGCCTAGAGTACAGCACGTTCTCTGGAGTCAATGGAAATAAATCTGGGAAATGATTGATTTTTTTTTTTTTTCTAACGTGCTGGAAGTGGGGTTGAGTTTTCACAAGCATGAAAGGAAAGAGGAAATTCTTACGTTGTTACTGGAAGTGAGGAGAATTATTTTTTTTTGAGACTGTGGGAAGTGTGCAGTGTACAGGTAGTCTATGTGAGGTCGATTCGTCTCTGTGATGTTTATGAGGGAGAAACTAGTTACCTTCAGTTTGGAGAGAAATCTATTGTTAGTCTGGCATTTAATAGGGGCTGTAACTACTAAGTGCCTCTTCATTGTTTTTAAAGTAGTGTGTATGCAGCTTGATACTATTGTGTAGATTAATTCAGTGTGCCATTCTAACTTAGTAGGTAGCTGCTACAAGTGGTTAGGCATGCCGCATAGTTCTTACCAGGTGAGCCAGCAGCTGTGAAACTAACAACATATCCATGCTTGCAGTTTTTAGAGTTGTCACAATGCCTTTGATCAGATATGATACCTTTTAAGGTGTTTTTCTTATTTTTCTTTTGATTTTGTCTTGAAGAGCATCTGATGAAAAGCTAGAAGATGGGCATCATCTTTATGAAAGTTCTTTATAAACATTTTAGGTTTTGATACTTAACTTGCAGTTTTCACAATAAATACAAACACTTTAGGATCAATAATAACATTTTATATAGCACTTAAGATTATGTACTGTTGTTACCAGTTTACCTAATGAGTGATAGTCAGGTTTTGTTTAACATGAAAGTTAAATTGCTGACCATTGTTCAAAGTGTTAGGACTTTACCTTGAAGTCATGACAGTAAGCTCTTATCCGAACAAAAATGTAATGTTATAAGTAATTTAAAACGGAATCCAAAGACACATATTTTGATTCGTTATTGTGTTAATAATGAAGAGATTAACATTCACATGATAAATATTTCAGCTGCAGAATAATCCTCTTTGCAACTGAAAAGAGACATCGCAGTAGGGGAAAACTATATAGACATATTGATTAGAGATTAAGTATTTTTCTCTCATTTATTAGTTCACCTCAGACAAAACTAGTAATGGTACCTCAACTTTTTAGGGATTTAATTTAACTTGTTATAGCAGGAAAATTAATTTACATGAAGACAATATTAAGTATTATGACAATGCATATGGGAAATGAGTTTCTCATATAAATGATAATCATGAAACAAGGATGCATCTAAATCTTTTCTTATCCCTAAAGCCTCTTCTTTATTTTTATTTCTTACATGACTGCCTTTATTTATTTATTTTTCTAAAACAGCTTTGATTTTCTTCAAATATTGTATTATACCTTGTTTATCCTAAAGCCTTGGCAAGAGCCTTAGATAAAAGACTTGTTTTAGACTTCATCAGTCAGGCAAAGCAGATGTCTAGCAACAGAATATTTGCTAGATCTTGTTGTCAGTGTGGCTTTGGGAGATGTTGCACTGTACAAATTGAAACTGTGGAATCGAGTGTTTAATATCACACTTGGATTAAGGAATTACCTCCTGATAGGTATTCTTGGAAGCTAGGAAAAAAACCTTTTCTGCCTTTTGGGGCGGCTATGTATTTCAAACTAATTCTAATGGATGAAAATGTGGGCAGCATAAACGCTGTTCATATAAAAACTGTTTGGTACTGAATGTTGTTTTGTTGTCCATCTGGTTTCAGGAATGCCATGACGGATACTCTGAGGCTGATCAGTGGAGCTCAACATCCTGGCTCTGCTGCAGGAGTCTATGAAACAACTCAGCACTTCAATGACATCAAAGAACACCTTCATGTAGTGAAAAGGGACATTGAGCATTTAGTGCAACGAAATATGGTAATTTCTGTGCTGTTGGTGCAAAGCGTGACTGTAATACTTCTTTATTTGCCTGTTAGTAAAAAGCTGGGATGAACCAGCATGCAATTTACAGAGCAATTAATCCTTCATTAAGCTGCTTTGCTAAAACTGCACTGCCTTGACCCAGCTGCATGATCTGTGTCTTGCTGAGAAGTTTTGCACAAAGAGCAGGATTTTTAGTCTCATTTCCTGTGGAAACAAGGCCATGCAATTAGTTTTTCTAGTTTTTTTTTCCTGTTTGTTCCCCTACCTAATAGCTCTGTGCAGAGGAGACTTCCTAAGCTTTTGCACAGAAGGAAGTTTTAATCAGGGAAACCTTAGGCAAACCCAGCTTAAGGTCTCTAAGTGTGGAAGATGACAGTGTGAGCAGTCAGGAGCACCTTCAGTCTTGCCTAGGTAACAATTAAGCTGAATTAGCTTATGATCGCATACAAGCACAAGATTTGTGCTTTCCCCTGTGACCCTGAGATTAATGTTTGTCAGCTTATCTGAGAAACATAAAGATAAAAAGGGAAGGTGAAGGAGGGAGTTGTATTATGACTTTCTCAGAGTAATTGTCATTTTTTGTCTATGTTTTCTGATTGTATTTTAATTTCTAGATTGTGTTGCAAAGACCTTGTTTTGTTTCTAATGTACCGTTTTTTTGCTGGTATGTCTTGTTTGCTCTTTACTCAAATACTGCTTTTCTTATTTTTTAGCCATCTAGTGAGAAATCAAAGTGTCCAGACTTGCCACCATTTCCATCATGCTTATCTACCATGCACTTCTTCGTATTTGTAGCGGTGCAAACAGTGTTATTCATTGCTTATATCATGTATAGGTAAGTATGTTTTTCTTTAAAGACAGCAGGGCAAATGATTTCAGAACTTCTGAGTGGAAATGGAATTGCCATGATATGATTATGTTAATCTTCTTTAAAACAAGCAATCATTCCGATTGGAAAAGACCTTGGGAGGCCTGTAGTTCAGCCTTGTGCTCAAAGCAGAGTTAACACTGAATTCAGACCAGGTCATTTAGGGTTTAGGCTGGTCAGATCTTTAAAATACCAAAGGATGGAAAAATGCACTACTCTTCTGGACCCCTTTTTTAATGTTTAATTGCCATAATGAGGCTTACTTTGTTTCCTTCCTCCTTCCCTTGTCTCCCTAGTGGGAACCTTCCCTGTTTCAATTTGACTGTTGTCTCTCTGTCTCGTAGTGTGCATCTCTGTAAAGAAGCTTTGTCAGTGACATACTATGGGCATGGGAAAGCTGTGGCGAGACCTCTTGAGGCCACCTTTTGTCCAGGGTGGCAGAGGCCCAGTTCCCTTGGCCTCTCCTCCTGAGGCGTGCACTTCAGCCTGTGATCGTTCTTGTGGTCCTCTGCTGGACTTACTGAAGTTTAAGATATTAACAAAATCTGATGTGATCTGAGTTTATACTACATATAGCTACTATTTATCCCATTTGACAAATTCCTCAGTGTCATCAGCTGGAAAGATGGCTCCCAAGATCAAGTGAGCTAGCTCTCTTCAGTTCTTCCTGATGCCCTTGTAATTCTCTGGTTTTTGTGCATGATTGATCCACTGTCTCTGTATGCACTAAAGAAAATTAAAATATTTTGTGTTAGAGGGAAGAGGAAGACCCATTTCAAGGAAGGTCCTATGCTGCTTAATTGCATGTTTCCTTTTTTGTCATGATCCTTGGTAAAATAAGATGTTAAGAAACCAGAGAATTTTAAAAATCATATGCTGTTAGTTTTGTTTTCTACTCAGAATTGTTTCCATTTGCCTGATGTAAATTTGGAACTATGATCGTGCTTCTCTGTATTTCTGTAAATAGAGAGAATTGCAAACTATTTTTGCGATATGACTTGTACTTGATTTCCGTAAGTTTCTGTTGAAGAGGAATGGATTTTTTTTAATCCCAAAATAAAGGAAATACTTGTTTGAACCAGGTAGCTAGTCTTTTTACTCTATGTACTTCATGAATACTCTTCTGTTTTTTCTTCCAGGAGTCAACAAGAAGCAGCAGCCAAAAAGTTTTTTTGATGATCTCTTCCTCTTGTGTGTACATAACAGCAGTGTATGTATGCACAGAAAGTGATACGGTTCTGTAAATGAGGGAAAACCTAGTGTGTTTGGTATACTTCAATACTGTAAATTATTTAATTTTGTTAAACAAAATGTCATTGAAGTGGTTAATGCTGAAGTTAAACACAGACCTGGGAGCAGCAGAGCAAATGCTAGGGAGGGGAAGAGTGCGGCCCCTGCGTAGGACTGTATTCAGTGAGATTTCTGATAAATGCTGCAGAGCGAACCCTGTATTACTGCTGTTTTGTTAGAATATCAGTGGAGGGATTTGAAACACCCCTGTTAGGTGGCTGTTGATGAGGAGAATTTGCAAATTGATGATCTGTGCAGAAAACTTGCCACTAAGAGTCCATAACGGATTTAGAAAACAATCAAATCTACCCCTCTTCAAAATCCTCCAAAACAACAACAAACACAACAACAAAAACAACAACAACAAAAACACAAAAATTACACTTCTCAATTTTTTTTTCTGGGAAATCTTGTTAAATTCTTCATTTCTTTACCATCTGGATGTAGTGGGTTCAGAATGATGTTGGAAATGATAACTTTTCATGAAATACAGATTTTAACTTCAGTGTATATATGGACACAAAGACAGGCCTTTAACAGACCATTGATACCTGGAAAAGAACACACTATACAGGACAAACAAACTGTACAGGACAAGAGACTTGTCTCCTTATTTTGGGTTTTGTTTTCAGGCATTGAGAGAAAATAAAATCGTTTCTTCAGATGTAATGTGAGATTGTTCTTTTTTTCATTATTATTGTAGTTTCAAATCTAATTTTGGAGATTTTTGCAACATTTTAGCAAAGGTGCCATTGCTTCGTATCTTTCCCAGTCTGAATTTGTTAAGCATATGCTTAATATATGAATATGCCTTTACTCTTACAAAACTGTCCTGTGTCTTTCATGTGCCAAATATGGATGCTTTTTTTTTTTTTTAATATTGACCTGGCAAGTATTCTAAACTACAAATATTGACTGTTAACCCATTTTTTCACAAGCTCTTGTTTCAGGCATGTTTGTTAATCCAGCAGCTATTGTAGAACCAGTACTGTGTGTCAGTTCCTGTTTTAATATCAAGGGCATGAGTCTGAACAAATGTTTCTGATACTGCTTTTTAGGTGAACATTTGCTTCAGGAATGAAACACACCAGAAAACCCACATTATAAATGTGAAATTAATTTGTTTTGACTTGTTTACATACCTGTGGTTACTTTGTCTTTGAGTTGTCTGTGTAGAATTATGATAGTTTTGTGTTTTTGTTCTAACTCTATACAATACACAAATGTCTGGATATTTCACTTTTAATTACGAATTTGTCTGAAAATGTGCTCTATTTGCCTGTAATCTAGCATACTACTTCTGCAGTTCCAAAGTCTGTTCTTCTGGAGTGCAATGTTTGCTGCCAAACTCACAGTAATGAAGAGCACTTTAGCACTGTGCCTGACAATTTGGAGACGTAATGAATCTATGCAATATGTTTTGTTACTGAAAATACGGTGCCCCAGAAGTGGGTGTTTGTGCTATGCCAATAAAATGATGCAACCTACACACCTATTTACAGTATATAGCATACTGTAAGTGATGCAGCTTGATAGATTCATTTATGAAATTTGAGACTTTGCTGTACTAATTGGAGAAGCTACTGCCTCAAGCTCATCTTGCTGGATAAACAGGGTCAGTCAATGAAGGAATCCTTACAGAGAACCCAGAATAACATGCAGGAATTTATTCATTCAGTTCTAACACCAGCAAATATTTACAGGTGCCTTGAGTCTAAGGTATTACAACCCTGACTTTTTTTTTTTTTTTACTAAACTGAGTGTTTTCTTAAATTGTTCTGAAAATACAGTGTTGTTCTTGTCAATTGCTAGCTTTTCTGCACAGTGCAGCAGCGAAATGAACTCCTTTTCTCAACGCAGGCTTTGCAAGACCCTTTGAACAGAAAGGCTAACACCTCTGTTCTTTTAAGTTAGGTGCGTATACCTGGCCTAGTGAGGAACAGCTTCAGTATAAAAATTGGAGAAAGCCTGTATTGTTGCTGTGAATTTATCCAATTATAAACTTGTTTTGAAGCTGGACAGACAGTGCTGCTGTCTCTTCATAGAAAGAAGACAAGAGTGGGGACGGAGGCTAGCAGCAAACTTGAGTCTACGGTTGTATCTTCTGTATGTGGCTCAGCGTGTTCCTGCTGTTAGTAGATCTGACCTGTCTCCCCCTGCAGCTGGGAATAGTTTGTGTTAGTGAGCAGGAGGTCTGGACTGTAGTGTCCTCGAAGTGGTAACTTTGCCTCATGCTTCATTTCACAGTCTTCATGCCCTGGAGTGTCAGTAACTGCTTCACCACTCATTGGATCAAAAGAGAACTCAGAGTTACCCAGGCCAAACTTTGTCCTGTCTGTTCTGGAAGTGATAGCAGCAACTCTGCCAGTCAATGTAGCCTCTTCTTATGGCTGCCAACTAGAATTTTCTTTCGACGCTGGTAGTGTGTTTCATTTTGTCAAGTAAAATCTTGGGACTTGCAGCTAAAGATAACTTGGAATCCAGGGGGAGAGCAAGTCTAACAACAGTATTTAAAGTGTGGATCGTAAGTAGCTAATATTTGGCAGTGACAAGGGAATCTCATTGTCTTAGTCAGAGATATTATAAGTAAAATAATGGTTGCATAAAACAAATGGTCACACCTGAATCCTTCAGGTAAATTTCAGCCCCTTGTAAATCACCTGTTTGAAGAAAATGACATCAGTGCATCAATTACTGTAACACCGAAGACTGTCTACTGTTTTTAAAAAAATATGGACAGCTGACACTTCCTTATGTTTGTTTCTGACTAGTGTAAACTGACGGAGTTCAGAGATAATCTTATTTGAATAAAGATGCATATTTTTTAATAAACTTCTTCTTTCAATCTGGTGTGTGTCACTGAAGTCCAAGGAAGCATTCTTGCCCCTGTGCTCTTCAGAGAGTTTGACTGCTCCAGGATCTCTGCTCAGTCCTACCTGATCCTGGAGAGTTAATGGCATTCGGGAGCTGGGGCTCCATCCATATTGGAGACAGACAGAGACGATGGTTAGAAGCCCTGAATCCAGTCTCGGTTTGTTCTGTGCGAGAGGATTATGTCCTTGCATTGCAATCTCAAGCAAGAGAGCTGAAGTTCAAAAGAGTAACTCACCAGAGAAGCGGGTTCACTCTAAAGCTGGTGTGAAGAGAGCTGGGTGTTAAGAGTCAAGTGAAAAGTAATATGCCAGCTTTGAAGTCTCTTAACAGTGAATTAAGTTACTTACTGGCTGCTTTGATTTTCAAAAAGTTCCTTACCGTTTGGAGCTGAAGGTTGACTGTGTGCTTGTAGTTGTTTCTCCAAGTTCCCTGACCTGCCTTCACTGGGGTGCTCTGTTCTGGTTTGTTGGAATACAACACGTCTACCCAAAACGCATAGCAAGTCTCAATTTTTGCGTGGGTGTGTTTTGTTTGATTTATACTGTTCTGTCCAGTAAACTCTGTGTTGTGTGGTAACCTCCTGCAGGAAGATTAAGAATCCCCTCAAGTTACCATTGTTTTTCGTCAAGCAGGAACAAATTCCCTGATACGAAGATGAATCTTTAATTGAAACTATTCAAGCTGACAAAGACCTAAAATAGCTATTTCTCTCTCGAGAAATGGTCTAATGTTCAGACCATTACATGAAAGGCAATGTTCTCATCTAGAGGGCTGAAGAGGTGGGAGAGACTTGATCCTTTCTGAAGGATCAAGCCTCTGAATCACGTGCCTGGAGTTGTCTGCTGTGACCCTGTTTTGGGAACATAGACTCTAGTTTGGATGCTTGCACATTTATAGCATTTTTGTGTTGTCTTTTCAGTGGGGCTTTTGGACATTGTGATTTGCCTTTTTGCGGACTCCAAAATCTATTCTGAGGTTGGAGATGCTTCTTTTAATGTTACCCAGATAACATGGGAACTGAATCTTTAATGTTGATTTTATTTAAACTCGAGTTAAAGGACATTCATCAAAATCTGAGGGAGCAGCAANCAGATTTGTGATAAATACCAGAACCCACAATGAAGTGAGTAATTCACTAGCTAGTTGTGTTTTCTCTTACAAATTTTCATAGCTAGTCTGTATGTGTTAGTGATTTCCAATGCTGGCAGGGCCAGTAACTTGTAAAGCATTTTGTAACGTCTTCAGTTTGAAATCTAACATTAGGAAGTCTTTTGCTGTTAAGTTCATGAGATCAACTTATACAGAGTTCTGAAAGTGCATAGTGATTACCAAAACAAACTTTGATTTAAAAAAAAAAAAAATTCCCTG
>VXAV01002122.1:2192-18366 GCA_013399715.1 Alectura lathami | reverse complement strand
TGCAGAAAGAGAGAAAAAGTAATATTTCATCTTGCAATTAATTTTGATATGACAAAATACATGCACTGGAACAAAACCAATTTTGCCTGAGAACTTCTATGAAACTTCTGAAAAAAAAAAAGGGAGGGGGGAGAAGCAGGGGGGAGAATGTGGACGTTACCAAATGTTACCAGACATCTTTGAAGACACACATTTTGCAAATAAATATATAAGTAATCTAACTAACAATCTCGTTGAAGAGTTTTGAATCTAATTGAAAGCGTTTTATAAAATCACAAGTACTTTTCCTCAGAGAGAAACTGTGGAGCTCATTGTGATAGGATATTTTGGAACAGTAAATGGATTCAGAGAGGACTGTGAAAAGTCACAGCTGACAGAGGCCATCCAGGGCTATTAAAGACAATGATGTAGAGCCAGCACCCACAGTCCCTAAACTACTGATTTTTGGAAGCTGAGCAGTTGTGATACAGGATGATTGTCCTATTCATAAATTCTTTCTCTGTCTGCTACTGTTCACTGTACGAGACGAGACTCTAGGATGTGAACCTTTTGGTCTGATCCAGAAAGACCATTCTGCCACTGTGGGTTCTTAAACTAGAATGTCATGTTTGCAGAACAGGAATGTTACCATCTCTCTAAGTGTCCCTGGTGGGATAAGAAAGGAGCAAGCAGAAATTTTCTGTTCTGCTTATAAGAGTTGTTACAGTGAGTAATAACATCCAGTACCAGCACAACCTCCAGTCCAGCAGTACTGAGTTATCCTTTATTCTTCATAGCACTTACGGGAACTGCTCTGAGAACAAGTTTCAGATTCCAGAATTCTTGCCCCTTAACATCGCTTTGTTGTTACCACTCCTTTTGTGCTTTTGGGTAAGTTAGATAACTTCAGGAGTAGCTTTTGCGTGTAACTTTTTTTTAGCCCAGCAACTGGTTCAGTGTAAAAGACAGTATTTTATTAGCATCTTGAAGAAACTTTTTTTCTGATTTCCAGGATGGAAAGAGATGCAGCGTTTGCCCAAAAAAAGGCAGAGAGAGCCTGTCTGAGGGTTCATCTGAGAGAAAAGTACAGACTCCCTAAGGTAAGCCTGCAGCTCAAGGCCTCATATAGTTTAGTGGCTATTTTTAAAGCAGACTGCCAGCACATTGTTCTGAGAACAGCCGGTTGCCTTTGTTTGTGGGATACCCACTGCAGAACAGAACCCAAAGAGGCCAAGGCAAAGTTTTTCACTGATGACTGCTTGTTTTAGATCCCTTTTTTCCCACTCAGGAGGTGAATCAAAAGGAAAAATTCTTGCATTTAGTAATCTCTGTAATATCAGATCTGAAACAGGAGACCAGGCAAGCTGAATCTCTGATCTGATCCAGTCTTATGGGTAGAATACATGTTCTTAACTCAGAAACATACACCAGTTACATCATCATAATAAAACCAAAACCAAACAACCAAAAAAAAACCAAATTCTTTTTTGAAAAGGCAAATTTGTTTGTTTGAAAGCAAATAAGCAAAATCACTTCAAAGTCTTCTACACTTGAATTCCCCAAAATTCTGAATGCTCATTTGTATGATCATTTTCCAAGAGGGGCAAGAAATATGACAATTCTTTTTTTCTTTTTTGCTGCTGACATAGATGTAAAGTATTCACAGGAAAACCAAAATATAGACAATGAGAGTGGCAAGCAACAGAAATCTGGAGGTTTCTTAAAAGCAGGCAGTAACTGCAATAGCTTCCAGACCATAACAGAGAGCTAGGAAAGAAAGGGTGGGAATGATCAGTCCTCCCAAAGGAGAGGGTAACCAGTAAAGTTTTGACAGAAATCTGTGCTGTTTAACATATTCAATAATTAGCTGGAGGAGAAGTTTAATGACTGTTCAGAATTGTTGAGGGTGTTGAAAGGAAAGTTCACTGCAAGGAATTACAGGAAGAACTGACACTAGTGCGTGAATGGGCAGTGAAATGCAGAGTGAGGTGCGCTGCAAGAGCAGTGAGAGGGGAAGAAAGCCCTTGCTGTCTCTGTGGGCTATGGATGAGTGACTAAAACTGCTACTGATCAAGAAAGAGATCAGTGAGTCACTGCAAGTAAGTCACTGAAAACATCAGTGGAGTCCTTGTTCATGTCAGAGGGGAAATAGTAGAAGGTTCATTAGGAAAGTAGTAGCAAAATCAGAAAACATAATTCGATTGCATTAGCAGTCTGTAGCAACTTGAAATTAGAATGTGATTTTAATCACTCTGTCTCAAGATAATGATAAGAGAAAAACAAAAGTGACCTGAAGTATCAAATGGCTTTGGCACAAAAAGTGTCAGGGGTTGTGTCGGCTGTGCCTGCTATTTCTAAACATTAGACACAATGTTAGGCTAGACGCTTTTTTTTATAGTTGTTCATAGCTGTTAGATTGGGTGAATCCCATCCCTACTCCCTCTGAAAACATAGCAAAAATAGGAAATAATCCCCTCACCCCTTTCCTTTTTTTTTTTTTTTTTTTTTCTAAAAAGACCAAGGAACATTGTTTTCCACTTTCTGCATTGTCTGTAAGCACTTAGCAGTGCCTTACTTAAACAGCTGTAGAGTTCATGCTAAAATTAGTTTCCATTCATTTTGAAGAAGTGACTGAAGTGTCTGCTCATATTACTACTGTGCACTTAGGGACTCCCTACAACTTGAGATTCGTCTCTGGGCCGCAGAATTGAAACCCTATCTGTTCAACAAAGTGCTTTGTGGCACTTTTCTGTTTTGTTCAAAGTATGCTGTACTGTCAGCTCCAACACAGAGAAAATAACTCAGGGTCCTGTGGCTGAAAAAAAAATCGTTCTTGTGTTATTTCGTAAGCTTCTTCAATAGGTGGGAAAGAGGTAGTGATTATACCAAAGTAATTACAATATTCTACCAGGATGTGGCTCACGTTTCCTAGCCCTTTCTATTCTGGGATGAGGCATTTAATTGGGATGATGGTCCTAGTCAAGGATGAGAACTATCCATGCGACTTTTTATTCTCTATATTAATTAAACTGCACTAGTGAAATTAATTATCAAGAGGGAGTCCAAAACATTCAAAATATCCTCAGCTAACAAACTATTACTACCCCAGTGTATTTCATTCATAATTGCTCAGGGTTGTCATCACAGGGGTTGTGGAACAGGAGGGAATACGGAGTCACCCCAAGGCCTGTGGGCATCTGCCCCGTTGTGACCCAGCTTAAAGAAAAGCGGAGGGAGCTGTCAAATCTTATGATTTTAGCTTTGTCAAAGCACAAACATTGCAAAGTGGTTGTGTGAGGCTGAAACATCAATATCGTCTTCTGACACCTACCAGAAGGATGTGTTATGATGCAGTGAGGAAGCGAAATGCAAGGTTGTCCTGCTATGTGAATAGGTCCTGTCACCTGAAGGCTGCTGTTATCCTAAATTGCACTATGTCCTTCACTGACCATCGATTACCTGAAAAAAATCTGCAATTTTATCTGCTCTTCCTTTCACCTCAGTACTTGTTCCACTGGGATTAATTAAGTTGGTTTATAAAGGCCAATCCATGGGCCAGAATTACCAATGAAGTAGTTGAATACAAGCAAAGGATCTTTGCTAGCATTTCTTTTTATTGTTCTATCCTGCAGGGTTTTGAAGGTGCCACTTTTTTCTTGTATTTTTTAAAAACTATTCACAGTATTTTTAATAACAATTTTATAACAGTTCCATTTAAAAGCAAACTTTGTAAACATGGTCTTTCTGGAAACAACAATTTCCTACAGATACTGTAAAAAAATAAAACTATTATTTTAAAATCGGTGGGGCTTTTTGATGTTAAAACTTTGATGCAATAAAAATATCACATTGATGTTTTTCTACAAAAACAGGTTTTTTGCATGTGTGTGTGAAAACTTTCTAACAACCTAAGTAGCAATACTAAGCCTCTTCGTGCCAACGATACGCTCTTGCATTTTTGAACAGTGGGAAGGATGTAACCTGGCCAAAGGTATTAACAACATTGAATAGCTGGTCAAGATTTCTTAGCAGCTTGGCTTCTGTGACTTTGTGTTTGCCGTCCTGTTGCCTCATTAAAGTCTGTCTACCTTTCAGTCAAACGTAAGTTGATGGTATTCAGTGCGGAAGTAATTCCTTCAAATTAAGATGGTCTGCCTTGTTTTCCTGTACCTAATTTTAGATGAACAGAGATGTTATTCTGGCTGAGATGAGGTTTTGAGACAGGGATGAAGAGACAAATTAAACACTTGAATTGAAGCAGAAGTTCTAGGTTGACTTAAGACCACTGAAAGCATCACTGTGAAAAATGCTTCCATAAGGTCCATTGAATAACAAGAGATGCTCCTAAGTGCCGCTCAAGCAGTGTGATGGCATTGCTTGAATTCATGAAGCCGTGGTCTGAAAATGACATTTATCTGGTTTCCTGTCCTAATTCTCTGAAGTCTCACCCACAGGCACCACATTCAAGAGTCCACCAACAAATCTGTCTTTCCCAGCTGAACATTTAAACCCTTCACATGTTCCCACTATCTTCAAAGACTAATCTCAGACCTCACAACAGTCTCTGCACGTATCGGTTTGGTTACCTTCTCCTAAAACAGCGAACATGTTCAAATACCTCCTCTAGTTATTACCTGTCATCGTCCTCAGGGTAAAGTGGTGGATTGATAGGGGGTTCCCTCAACCACGTCCGTCCACATCCTGGGCTGTGGGCACGCTCATGCTGTCCAGCCATCTGTGAGCAGTGGGCTGAATGGTTCCACGTGTTCCCTTTCCTGTCAGAAATGAGTCAATGTCAAGACGTGTTCACTAGTGTTGCAATGCCATCAGCCACATTGCCAGAAGCTACTTGACAGCCCCTAGTACAGGTTTGGCCTCGGCCCGCTAGCCACTTAGATACCATTACCTGGCCTGTCTTGGGTGCAAAGGCAAAAACGACTGAGGAATTTTAAAACCTGTCTTAGAACATGTATGGAATAAAATTGAATATTTATGCTTTTTCTAGGGCAAGCACAACTAAATACTAGAACATTTGCATGCATGTCTGATGCACTGTTTGAAGAATTGCTCAGGGAAACAGCAGAAATGCCAGCGCCGTCAAAGGCCCTCTAGTGCCGTTTTCATAAATTGCACCACTCTTCTGTGAAAATGCAATCATCTGTTTGAACCCCAGGGGAAACTACAACTTGCTTGAAAAATGAATCAACTCCATGACTTAGATAAAATCATGCCATCTGTATTCAAACAGTGTGGGAGGCCTGGGATGAAAAATATTTTTTCTCTAACTTAGAAAAAACATAGTTTTTGCAACTGAAACCTTGCTAACTGACTTTCAAGGAAAGGGGAGAGTTGTCCTTAAAAAAGTATAACAGAATGTTTTGAGGGGGGGGGGGGGGGGGGGGGGGGGGACAGCAAGGGAAATAATTATTTGGAGAAAGCCTCACTAAAGCTGCCTCTACTCATGCTTCCCTCCCAGTACATCAGTGTAGAACAAAGCTTTCATTAGCAGATTTCTGATCAACAAACTCTATGTAACCACATTTGGTTTTTCAAATTATCTGAAGGCATACAGTCCGTCATCTCCAAAAACGAAGGTCTTCTGTATGCTTATCACTTCTCACTAACATGACTCAATTATATCAAAGTATTACTAGCCTATGAGTCTCCTGCAAATGGTTACCAAGGCCACACACTTGCTTGTACTCAAACTTTGATCTCTTTTTTACTAATAGGGTTCTTGGTATTATGGCTGCTTGTCCCTGTATACAAATGCAAGTGTCTGCGCTGCATAGTCTGATGTTTCCAGGAGATACCAGACCTCTTACAAACTACACAGACCATCTGCAACACATCTTACTTGCATGGGCTCAATCAGAGCCACTGGGTGCCTCAGCTCGGCTGCCTGGTCTTGAATGAAGCCGACAGCCTGTGCGTGTTGTCTGCGCCCAGCACAGGGTGATGGTCCCAGGGCCTGAAGAACGTGCAGGATCCACGTTTCTTGAATTGACCGGAATTTTATGCCTGCAGTAGGTACATTAGGGAACAGCTGGCAGATCATTCGTAGCTACAGCCTGGCATCAGAAAGCCTAGACAAATATACCATATCTTCAGATTCTCCAGAGAAAGGGATATGCCTTGAGAAACACGGAGAGTGTGTTAGCTCTGTGCATGACCGGAGTCATACACAGGGATACAAGGAGCATCCCCCATGCTTTTCTGTATTCATCAGCTGCAATATACCACTTGTTCTGGGCTGCAGGTGCCTGGCAGAGTGACAAGCATAGAAAGAGGAAAAAATATCCTGAGGGCAACTTTAACTACAGAAGGATTAATTATGTAAAAAAGGGAAGTACAAGATTTTAAGTGGCTGATTGGATTGTAGGCCTAAATCTCTAAATACCAGCATTTTAATTAGTGGATGAGTAGTAAAATATCTTTATATATCATTCAAGGGTAGCCTTCGCTGCAATGATCATGAAATGGTAGAGTTCAGGATCCTTAGGAAGTCAAAGAGAGTGCACAGCAAGCTCGCTGATCTGAACTTTAAGAGAGCGGACTTTGGCCTCTTCGGGGATCTGCTTAGCAGGGTGTCATAGGACAAAGCCCTGGAAGGAAGAGGGGCCCAGGAGAGCTGGTCTGTATTCAAGGACCATCTCCTTATGCCCAGGAGCAGTGCATCCCAAGAAAGAAGAAGGCGGACAAGAATGCCAGGAGGCCTCAGTGGACGAACAAAGCGCTCCTGGACTTACTTGGCCATTAAAAGAAAGTCTATAGGGAGTGGAAACAAGAATAGGCTAGCTGGGAGGAATACAAAGAAGTTGTCCAGGCAGCCAGGAATCAGGTTTGGAAAGCCAAATCCCACACAGAATTAAGTCTAGCCAGGGACATAAAGGGGAATAAGAAGAATTTCTACAGGTACATCAACTATAAGAGAAAGGCTAGGGAAGATGTGGGTCCTCTACGGAAGGAGACTGGAGACCTAGTCAAGAGCGACATGCAGAAAGCTGAGGTGCTCAATGACTTCTTTGCATCAGTCTTCACAGGCAAGGGCTCTAACCACACCACCCAAGTTGCAGAAAGCAAAGGCGAGAGCTGGGAGAAGGAAGATGCGCCCACTGTGAGCAAAGATCAGGTTCGAGATCATCTAAAGAACCTGAAGGTGCACAAGTCCATGGGACCTGATGGGATCCATCCATGGGTCCTGAGGTTACTGGCAGATGATGTTGCCAAACCACTGTCCATCACATTTGAAAGGTCATGGCAGCCTGGTTAAGTTCCCACTGACTGGAAAAAGGGAAACACCACCCCCATTTTCAAAAAGCGAAAAAAGGAAGATCTGGCAAACTACAGGCCAGTCAGTCTCAACTCTGTGCCTGGCAAGATCATGGAGCAGATCCTCCTGAAGGATCTACTAAGGCACACGGAAAATTAAGATGAGGTGATTGGTGGCAACCAGCATGGCTTCAGCAGGGGCAAATAGAGTAACAGCAACAGAGGAAAAGGGAAGAGCAAATGATGCCATCTACCTGGGCTTGTGCAAAGCGTTTGATGCTGTCCTGCATGGCATCCTGGTCGCTAAATTGGAAAAGCACGGGTTTGCTGGACAGACCACTTGATAAGGAACTGGCTGAGTGGTCGCACCCAGAAGGCTGGGGTCAATGGCTCAATGTCGAAATGGAGACTGGCGACGAGTGGCATCCCTCAGGGATCGGTACTGGGACCAGTGCTGTTTAACATCTTTGTTGGTGACATGGACAGTGGAATCGAGTGCACCCTCAGCAAGTTAGCAGACAACACCAAGCTGTGTGGTGCCGTTGACATGCTAGAGGGAAGGGATGCCATCCAGAGGGACCTGGACAGGGTGGAGAGGTGGGCCCGTGCCAACCTCATGAAGTTCAATGAGGCCAAGTGTAAGTGTAAGCACCTGGGTCGGGGCAATCCCAAGCACAGCTACAGGCTGGAAGGCAGCTCTGAGGAGAAGGATTTGGGGGTGTCAGTTGATGAAAAACTCAACATGAGCCGACAATGTGCGCTTGCATCCCAGGAGGCCAACAGCATCCTGGGCTGCATCAAGAGCAGCGTGACCAGAAGGGTGAGGGAGGGGATTCTGCCCCTCTACTCTGCTCTCATGAGACCCCACCTGGAGTATTGTGTCCAGCTCTGGGGCCCCCAACACGAGGACATGGAACTGTTGGAGGGGGTCCAGAGGAGGGCCACAAAGATTATGAGAGGACTGGAGCACCTCCCTTATGAAGGCAGGCTGCGAGAGCTGGGGTTGTTCAGCCTGGAGAAGAGAAGGCTCCAGGGGGACCTGATAGCAGCCTTCCAGTACCTGAAGGGGGCCTGCAGGAGAGCTAGGGAGGGACTCTTTAGAAAGGCATGTAGCGATAGGACAAGGGGTAATGGCCACAATCTGGAAGAGGGGAGATTTAAGCTAGATATTAGGAAGAAATTCTTTACTGTGGGGGTGGTGAGGCACTGGAGCAGGTTGCCCAGAGATGTTGTGGCTGCCCCCTCCCTGGAAGTGTTCAAGGCCAGGCTGGATGGTCTACTGGGAGGTGTCCATGCCTGTGGCAGGGGGGTTGGAACTAGATGGTCTTTAAGGTCCCTTCCAAAGCAAACCATTTCATGATTCTATGATACTATGATTAGATTTTTTGTTGGGTTTGTTTTCCTTTTAGGAGGCATGTGCCGAGATGACTGCTGAACAGCAATCCCTCGCAGCCTCACCATACTCTGTAAAGATGTGGACTTAAATCCACCAAACTGCTGCTTCCAGAGGCTTCGAAATACTTGTGTTCTCATCTAAAAGTCAGTGAAACTAGGTGTCTCTCTGTGATTTTGCAAGTCTCCAAAGCACCCGCAGTGCTTTCTCCAGTTCTGGGATGGTGTTACAGTCCCCACAGCCACCCTCGGCTGACCTCCCACAAATGCACTGCCGTTGCATCGTGCCAAGGGCGTGCAGCGTGGCTTGCCCCATCTCTGGCAGCATTTGACTGTGGTGTCTACTAAGTGCTGCTTCAGTAGCAACAGTAGAGGACCTGCCTCCAAGGCAGGAAGGAGCTGTAGGCCAGCAAAGAAGATGGTAAGCATATAGTTTGCTACTCTGATTTGCAGCAGTTGTGAGTAAATTTGGCAGGATGCCTTTCTTTTTCTTTATTTCTACTTAGCATTCGTTGGTTGAAGGTCTTCTTTCTTCTCACCAGCCTTTATGAAAACATACATCATATCAGGAAAAAAAAAAAATATATATATATATATATACATAATATAAGCTGTATGTCCCTGAAAAAAATTCAGCTCTATGACACAGCATTATGGCATCAAAATGCTCTCAGACTTTTGATAATGTAGTCCAAATGCATTAATTATTTTTAAAGACACAAGTTACTTCAGGTAGCACAGTATGGGGTAGAAACCCTGAATGTTGCCACTACCATCCACTAACACACTAGCACACACTGTAAATGAAAGCATGAAACTCAGGACTAAGAAGGGCCCCCTTTTCAATGCAAAATCTAAAGCTCCATGCTATCTGGGATAGATTTATAAGAGAAAGCAGTCCCTTAATGAACCTAATCCTATTAACAGAATTGTCAGCTTAGGTTTGTCATCAGAAAGATGTTTTTAGCCATGAGACATTTAGTCTATGGACAAATTTTCTCTCTGCGAAGTACTCAGTGCATCACTTTCGCACAACACAAAGTGCACTTTTAGTGCTTGTTTTGAACATTAATTTTCACATGATATTACCAGTTGATTTCATTCCACTTGCTTTCTTGTAACCAGCTTTTAACACACAGAACAGGGCAGGGTCACCTAAGAGCAGATCTGGCATCTAAGATAAAGTGAAAATAAATGTTCCATCACAAGTAATATTTTGAAAGCTAGTCACTGTATTTCATCAAGTTTAGACCTTTTTAATGAAAGGCTTTCATCTAAAATGCCAATAGCATGGGACTGGTTTGAGCAACTTCACTAAATATGGAACTACCTTGAGAAACTTCATTTCTAGAATCAAGAAAGAGATATCAATAATAATAAGTAAATATAATAGAGAAGATCAGGCAGGAAAGTAATATGGTCCTAGTGACCGCCTGTTTATGATGTGCACAAATCACTTTCAGCATCTTTTTGATTGAAATTTGGAATTCACACTGTCCCCCCTGTTGCTTTCCATGTATTGTCAGAGGGGTGTTATCAGAAAATGTGTATGATAAATCTTGCACTGTGATGCAAGTGATAACTTGTGTTTAAAAAAAAAAAAAAAAAAAAAAAAAAAAAGACTTCCATTCACTTACTGCCTTTCTTCTGAGCTGGGATTCAGGAATCAAATCACTTCTGCGAGGTCTAAACACAGCAGCCGAACCACGGGCCCATACAACCTGTCCAAAAGCTTAGCCTGCAGCATGACAACTTCTTCCCACGGCCCCCACCACCCCTTTCAAGCACATATATCCACCATGTCACCTCAAATGCCAGTAATCTTTTTCACAATGTTGTCTTATCAAGGCCTGTTCTCTGTCCAAGTGATGGGACTGTGTTGTGGTGGTTGAATTTCCTGTACCTCACCAAGTGACTATGCCATCTGCTCCAAGGAGGCGGATCCCTGCCACTGTTTGAAGTGCTTCGGTGGGCACTGCTCCACACAATTCTCAGTTACTGAACAGTAGACTGGTTTTCATTCACTGATATTTAAAGGGAATGAATGTTCAGATGCAATCAGGTGTTGTTTCAATAACGAGTGCTGATAAAGACATCAAAAAGGAAAGCTTCTCGCCGTGAACAGAACATGTATTCATGTCATCTCAAACAACTTTTGCTCCACTGCTCTGAGATGGGAATATTGTTAAGATCTAATTTAACAAACAACGCTTTCCAGCTGTGCCACGGGGGATGAACATCAACCAGGCAGGAGGAGAAGCTTGTCACAGAAGACGTTCTTCAGTGGATGCAAGCTTTAGATAAGATTCTGAAAAGAAGTATTTGCTACTTTTTAAGAGTTCTCATGCACTGCAATGGCACAGGGTGGGGTTTGCAGGGGAGAAGGCTGGTGGCTCAAACCCATGGCTCCTCATGCCTGTGCCTGCAGATGGGCTGGGTCTGTACAGTGCTGCTGTATGGCTTAGGATGGCTCCCACTTGAAGGTCGAGTCAAAGCTGGGCCCTGGTTCTGTACACAATTGGTGCATTGCAGATGATGAATAACAGGATCAGGTCATCACTTAGTGATGCTGGAAAACACTTCGGCTACACTGAGGATTAATCTGTAAGTTTTCATTGTTTCTGTTTGCAAACTTGATATAAACATACAGTTAGACTGTTTTCTGCTTATACCTGTGTATCATGTTTGTATAAGTAACTTTGTGTTGGATCACACCTGTAACAAAACGGATCTGGCCAAGTCTGACTCTGTCAGGTGAATAATCAGGACTGAAGAATATACCCAGGCACCAGGACTCCACCATCTGTGCTGCTGAATTGTCAGAATAGTGTCTGTCCCAGTTTTGGCCTGGGCACTCTCCCAAGCAGTTCACAGGCCTGGTTTGGGAGCTAGGACAGGCATTTCTAACAGGCAGTGAGGTGGGACCACCCTGTTTTGTAGGGCAAGAGAGCTCAATAGCATGGCTGTGGCTTGTTGCAAGCCAGCCGGCCTTGGGGCAAGAGACCAGTGCCAGGCACATTTAATTTACTAGTAACAGATGTTGCTTCTGTGTTCTCAGAGATCCCGAAAGGGTGGCTAAGCACTTGCAGATACCTGGAGGCTATGGAAACAGGAGAGAAGTCATCAGAAGTCAAGCTAACCATTCTGCTGTAGGCTTACCAGGGGCCAGAGGCTCTCTGTATGGCTTTGTCAGAGCTCCTCACGGCAGCTGTTCTGTCCATCAGCACTGCCTATTTTGGCCACTGTCTATGGTTCAAGATGGTGTATTCTGATGCAGGGCAGTGCCTCCATCACTATCAGAGATGTATCTGCCTTTGACAAGTAACAGTCCCAACCTGTGTGCATGTTGGGACAGCAGGGAGCTGCACACCCTGCTTGCACTCTGATCCCAAGCTGCAGTCTCAAACTAATAGGATGGGTCTCCATCACCACATGCCTACTCTGGACTAGCAGAAGTGAGTGCTTGGAGCTGCATGTTCATTCTGTGTGTAGACACTTGCAGTATTAACCTGACTTGAAGAACATCCTGTGGCAAAATATCTTATTGTGAGAAAAAAACTTATTTTCACTAGGCTTAAAAAAACTACACACACACACAAAGCCCACACTAGGTAAAATCAGATGCTTAATACAACATTTCCATTTAAATATCAAAATAACAGAGACAGATCTGACAAACTTTAGAAGAAAAAGAGAGGCCACTCACAGGTGAAGTCCCTGGTGACTGGAAGAAGAGCAATGTTATACCCATTTTTAAGAAGGGTAGAAAGGATGACCCGGGGAGCTACCAACCTGTCAGCCTCACCTCTGTGCCAGGGAAGATACTGGGACAGATCCTCCTGGAAGCTGTGCTAAGGCACATGGAAAACAGGAAGGTGATGCGAGACAACCAGCATGGCTTCACCAAGAGCAAGTCCTGCCTGACCAACCGAGCGGCCTTCTACGATGGCATGACTGCATCGGTGGGCAAGGGAAGAGCCACTGACGTCATCTGGCTGGACTTCAGGAAGGCCTTTGACACGGTCCCCCATACCATCCTTCTCTCTAAACTGGAGAGATAGGGATCTGATGGGTGTACTCTTCGATGGATGAGGAACTGGTTGCTAGATCGCATCCAGAGAGTGGTGGTCAATGGCTCTGGGTCCTGATGGAGATCAGTGACAAGTGGTGTCCCTCAGGGGTCCATTCTGGGAACGATGCTCTTCAACATCTTCATCAATGACAGCGACAGCGGGATCGAGTGCACCCTCAGCAAGCCTGTGGATGGCACCAAGCTGTGCGGTGCGGTCGATACCCCTGAGGGATGAGATGCCATCCAGAGAGACCTGGACAGGATGAGCTGTGGGACCAGGAGAACCTCATGAGCTTCAAAGTGAAATGCAAGGTCTGGCACCTGGGTTGTGGCAACCTCTGCTATCAACACAACCTGGGGAATGGAAGGATTGAGCAGACCCCAGTCGAAAGGGATTTGGAGGTACTGTTTGATGACAAGCTGGACAGGAGCCAGCAGTGTGCCCTCGCAGCCCAGAAAGCCAACCGCTTCCTGGGCTGCACCCAAAGCAGCGTGGCCAGCAGGGCAAGGGAGGTGACCCTGCCCCTCTGCTCTGCACTGTGAGACCCCACCTGGAGTGCTGCGTCCAGATGGGGAGTGCTCAGCACAGGAGGGACATGGACCTGGTGTAGTGGGTCCAGAGGAGAGCCACAAAAATGATCCAAGGGGTGGAACACCTCCCCTACGAGGACAGACAGAGAGTTGGGGCTGTTCAATCTGGAGAAGTGAAGGCTCTGGGGAGACCTAATAGCGGCCTTTCAGTATCTAACGGGGGGCTACAAGAAAGAAGGGGACAGACTCTTCAGCAAGGTCTGTTGAGACAGGACATGGGGAAATGGTTTCAAATTGAGAGAGGGGAGATTTAAACTGGATATAAGGAAAAAGTTTTTTACAATAAGGTTGGTGAAGCACTGGAACAGGCTGCCTAGAGAGGTGGTGGATGCCTTGTCCCTGGAGACCTTCAAGGTCAGGCTGGGCAGGGCTCTGAGCAACCTGATCCAGCTGTAGATGTCCCTGTGCACTGCAGGGGAGTGGGACTGGATGGCCTTTAAAGGTCCCTTCCAACTCGGACAGTTCTATGATTTTATGATTCTGTGATTTTGCAGGCTTCTTCATTGGCTGTTGAGTAACCCTCCCTGTTAAAGCACATATTAGGTCTACTCAAGGCCAGGCTAAATGCTAACAAGGTAGAACAAGGTGTCCAGTTCTGGGCCCCTCAGTTCAAGAAGGACAGGGAACTGCTGGAGAGGGTCCAGCGCAGAGCCACTAAGATGATGAAGGGAGTGGAGCATCTCCCTTATGAGGAAAGGCTGAGGGAGCTGGGTCTCTTCAGCTTAGAGAAGAGGAGACTGAGGGGTGACCTAATTAATGTTTATAAATACGTAAAGGGTGGGTGTCAGGAGGATGGAGCCAGGCTCTTCGCTGTGACATCCAGTGACAGGACAAGGGGCAATGGGTGCAAGCTGGAACACAGGAGGTTCCGCTTAAATATGAGGAGAAATTTCTTCACAGTGAGGGTGACAGAGCACTGGAACAGGCTGCCCAGAGAGGTTGTGGAGTCTCCTTCACTGGAGACATTCAAAACCCGCCTGGATGCGTTCCTGTGCGATCTGCTCTAGGTGTTCCTGCTTCGGCAGGGGGATTGGACTAGATGGATCTTTCGAGGTCCCTTTCAATCTCTAACATTCCGTGATTCTGTGATTCTGTGATTCTGTAATTTCAGTGACTTTGGCAGAGTTGTGCTACTTTCACCCAGATTTGATACATTCATCTTTGGCCAGAGATCACTTTAAAATCTCAAGTTGTGTTGTGCATCACATCCCAGTAGGATGGGGGGCTCTGTTGCAAAACCAAGCCAAACAGTAGCCCCCATTGCACAAGTGGCCGTTGTGTGTGTTGTATAGCCATTTCTTCACACAATATATGCTAGTGTACAGTGATGGTACCTTAAATAACAAATAGCTCTAAAAGAAAGAAAATGAGTGATTGACTGCTTAGAGGGACTTCTTCAATAATTAACCCAGCATCTTAACCTAATATTCCCATTCTGCTATGTGAGAGAATTTCAAAAGGGTAACTCTTCTGATAGCCGGTGCTTGTGGATTAAAAGCTTAAAACAGCGCTCCTGCTACACCATCAATAAATAACACTTCTGCTGATTGGGATGTTGTTTCCAGCTTCCACAGATTTGATGGCAACAACCTTGTTCAAATTATGAAAAAGCCCTCTGTGTGTTTTGTAAAAGATATGTGGGGAAATCAGATTTAAGGGAAGTGTAGTTATTGTAAACTTTATGCTGTACAAATGAATGTAACACTAAATAGTGTCTATGCAGTCAAGCATACCAGCCCGCCTTGTCCTTGCAAAGTCCTAAAACTACACAGCCATTGCTCATATACATCCTTCCATTCATTCATTCACGCAAAACCAAGACCCCTCTCACTCTCAAAAACACCTCCTGCTGACAGCATTGCTGCTTATTCATATCAGGCCTTTGCTGCTGTCATGCTTCATTTTGGAGATGTAATGAGGCATTAATGCTTATCTTTGATGTGTGAACTGTGTCAAAATATCCTGTTCTTCTGAGCCCTGGATCCGTCAGAATCCGCTAGGAAATGTGAACAGAATCACCATTGTTTGAAAAATAGACATAACCCCACTGATAGAGCATTTCAACAGGCAGGCAGGAACCAAGTGTGCCTGGTGCTAACTGCATCTCAGCACTTCTAATTGCTTAACCAGCTCCTTCTCTCATCTCCTCTTGCTTGCTTTTACTCACATCAAAACTCGATCCTCTTTTTTGTTGCTTGAGTCCTCCTATTACTCGACTTACCAGCATTACAGCATTGCTCTATGTGCCACACAGCTCTTGCTCTTCATCATGACACTGAGTGCCAGCCAAAGACCTAGATACAGTTCAGACACGGTTTGGTGAAGATGGAGACCTTTTTTCCAGTCAT
This sequence comes from Alectura lathami, assembly GCA_013399715.1. Classification (NCBI taxonomy): domain Eukaryota; kingdom Metazoa; phylum Chordata; class Aves; order Galliformes; family Megapodiidae; genus Alectura; species Alectura lathami. The sequence goes on along the minus strand of VXAV01002122.1, from coordinate 2,712 downwards.
TCTTTTCTAATTTTTCTTATACTGCATGAGCTTTGTTTTCTGAGCAGTTATAGAAGATACTTCGGATTAAACCCTCAAACTTGTTAGCAGGTTCCTTTCAGTTTTCGCTAAAAACCTGGAAAAGCTTTAAGATCTTGGTGTCAGAAACCCTATTCGTATTAATGCGGTATTCTTCATGCCCCTCTGCCAATGCAAGGGGGTTTATGAGGGGAAGAGTCATTTGTCCCTGCTGTACTGTCCCTTCCCATTGACAGAGCAGTGAGGGATTTTGCGTTGGCACGACCAAGGCAGAGACTGCAGGGCCTGTGTCAAACCTGGCTGCAGTCAATTTTTGACCACCTCCAAATCTCCCTCTATTTATTTATTTATCTATTCATTTTGCAGCAGATGCAGACCATTCTCCAGTCTATTCTCATCTGCATGTCTAGCTATTAAAATAGTAGATCACCAGCGGAAATGCTCTGTATTAATGTACAGTTTGTGCATTCTCTCTCTTTTTTTTTTTTAATTGCTTTCCAAT
>VXAV01002121.1:161278-177654 GCA_013399715.1 Alectura lathami | reverse complement strand
GCAGGGCAGCGCGGGGCCGAGCGGGGCCGCTGCCGGGGGGCAGCCGGAGGCCGAGCCCAAGGGGGAGGACGTGGGGGACAGCAAGGAGGAGGAGAAGCAGCAGCAGCAGCCCGGGGAGAGCCAGGGGGACGCAGCCAAACCCGAGGAGCCCTCGAAACCCGCGGGGCCTGAGCCCACAGCTCCTGCGGCGGAGCAGAAGGAAGAGTAGAGCCTGCTTGGCATCGTCCTCACTTAAGACTCTCATGCCATCCTCTCCACCCCAGTAACAGCACGGACTCGCTGCCTTGCCCACACACCTCCCCATGCCGACGTAGAACTGACAGCGCTTTCCAAAACCCGCCCCTCGGCCGTTGTTTCTTCCCCTCCCCTGTTAGAAGCTGGTTTGGATTCCCACCACCATCGCCACCCCTTGGAGCAGTTTTACCTGAACCCTTTAAAACTGTGGAGGAAGACCATCCTGGACATAACTGGAATTTACAGTTTGTAAGAACCCAGAGCTCCCACCCTGCTCTGGTCTCTGCTGGCCCTCCTGCAGCAGCCTTCGAAGCCCAGCAAGCCAGTGACTGTTCAACGGATTCTTTTTCTCAGTTTACATTCCTGGTTCTGACTTCATTTAAAGTATTTCGTGCTTTTTATAGAAACCAGTGGTTTAAGAGCTAATCTGGTTAGTTTTTTTTTTTTTTTTTATAAAGTCTTACTATTGGCTTAAAACTGTAAAGCTTGTAAGTCCGCTGTGTTTAATTCTGCTACTAAGGGATAACTTTTAGGGTCTGGGGTGGAGGGAGGGGGCCTGCCAGCTGTATAATGTGAAGCAACCTTGTTTTCTCTGTAAATAATTTTTTAATGGCCAAAACACTTGATCTGCAATTTTCTAACTTCTAAAAAAGCTGTATGGGTTCTATTGTAACATTTGAAAGGAATAAATGGTGACCCCTTCACGGGTGAGCTCGCGTCCTTCTTGTCCCGGGTGCCGCACGAGGGCTGGTGAAGGTGGCAGTTGCTTTTTCAGCCCAGCTGCTGCTGGCTTTGGTTGCTCCAGGCTGGGCTCTGCTCGCGGTTAATGGCTCGCAGCAGATGCAGAGCTGCAGCCACAAAGGGCTTCCTCGCACGAGGCTCTTGTTGCTGCTTCCCTGGGATCGCTGCTCCCTCTCTGCCCGGTTCCTTGGAGATCTGGCTGGATTTTCCTGCGGGGGTGGAGGGGTGGCCCCATTCTCCCTAAGAGGGTTCCTGGGTGAAACTCCCCACTGTGGATGGGGATTGATTGATGGTGGCTTTAGGAAAGAGGTGATCCCATGTGACAGAGGCACCTCTTGTCACACCAGCTGTGCAGCAGGAGCCAAGATTTGCTGCCAAAGAGAAAATGAAGGCACGGTGGATGCTGCCACCACTTCTCCCACACCATGCATGGGGCAGAGGTGTTTCCCCGAGGCAGCCCTGCTGGAAGTGCTGCCCACCCCTGAAGGCTGCAGCACAGCCTCCTGCAGCTGATGGCCTGCTCCTAATCCCTGCTTAATCACCTGCCCCTGCTGCTCCGGCTGGGGAGCCCGGAGCACAGCGAGGAGCAGGCTTTGCTCAGAGGCTGCTGCCACCACCCTGGTAAGGAAGGGCCTGGAGCAGGGGCCACCAGCGCTCTGCTGTGACCCTGGAGGTAGATGGAAGCAGAAGTGTCTGGCTGCACACAGCTCACCCTCCTATGGCTACCACACCCAGAGCAAGCACCCTGCTTCTGAACGCGGTATGAACTCATCCCTATTAACTGGGGGGGGTACAGAAATTATTTCTAAGCTTGAAAGGCTGCTGCCAGCTGCCACGCGAGGCACAGCTGCTCCGCGACCCCGCCGAGGGATGCTGGGCTCCAGGCATCTGCCAGGACCGCACGGCGGCAGCCATCTTAAGAGCCCTGGGAGGGAGAAGGCTGCAGTTGCACGTTGGCATGCAGGCTGGGGCAGGGGGAACTCGAGTCGTCCGGCTGGTTTCGTTCCAGGGGAAGAGGAGTTTAATTGTGTGCTGTGGTGAGAAGGATGGGTCCTGGGGGGGTCCTGACAGCAATGAAAGGCAACTGTGCCACTCCGGGCTCCTCCTTACCTGCCTCCACAGCAGATGAACCTGCCGTGTGCACTTCAGCACACAATGCAAAATGAAGCTGCTCCTCTTTTTTTTTTTTGTTCAGGTGAATATCAGATTAAAAAACACTGAGGCTCACGCAAAAAGATACTCTCTTCCCATGCCCTGTTAGCACTGCCTTCAGCTCAGCAGCGCTGCTGGATGGGATCCCAGCTGCAGTTTAGGGAAGACAGGAACTGCCCCAGGGATCCCAGCAAAGAGCACGGGATTTCACCCTACCTCTGCTGGAGAGAAGGGAGCACGAGGGGAGGTTCAAGGCTGTTTGACAAGATGGAGGGAAACAAAAAGAGAAATTCAATGTCTACAGAAGGAACTAAAGCAGCCTCTAAGGGCTGCGTGGAGCATGTCCCATGCATTTGAGCCAACACACCTAGCTCCCCTTCCTGAAAGAGGGGGGAAAGCAATCACGCCTCACCTTCCTCTCCACAGCCTTCTTCCAGCTGCCACTGCTCGTTATGGGGACGTACGCCACACCAGCTCAAACCACGCCACTGCAGCAGTTTCCAGTAATGACTCTGAGAAGAAACCCAGCTCCCACTCTCCCCGAGTTTTTCCTCTCAGCAGAAAGCAGCACAAACTCAGGCCCAACAATAGAAATGTAGGTTTTATTACAAAGATTCTCAAAATTCAAAATAAAAGCATCTTTAAAAAACCACAATATATTTCCCCCCCAGACACAAGGGTACACTGATCTCTCTCGCTTCACATACAAACACCGAAGAGCGGGAGGGAGACGTCACTCAGATTCCAAGAGACTAAAAAACTGACGGTGGAAAAGGGGGAAAAAAAGTTCTTAAAAAAATAAAACATTTTAAAAATAACCTGTGTTAAGTTAGCAGCATTATTAGAGTTGAAACCATCAGCAGCACTCCGTGGGAGGTGCAGATCCTCTTAAGGACAGAGAATGCCCCTGAGAAAGGAGAGCAGCGAGTCAAAACTGCCTGCAAAACCTGGACAAAGTCAGAGCTCAGCAAAGCTCGCCACAGAGAGCTCACCTCATGACCAGCTGTACAAAGCAAGAGCAAGAGGAAGGCCAGCTCTGATCACAAAAGACCTCTGGGTGTGAGATAATGTGTGGGAGCAGGAAGAGGAGTAGGTATAAAAACGCGCAGAGCCCCATCTGCCGTTCCCCTGCACAGATAACAGCGCAGGCTGCTGATAGAGGCTCTCCGTATTTACTGGCCTTGAGAGCAAAGCGAGGAAAGGTTCAGCTCGAACACATCTGTACTTCAGAGAAGAGTTTTTCAGCGCGCAAGAGGCTTCAGCTGGGCTCTTAGACTTGGGAATTTCTGCTGTGGTTTCTAGGACACAGAGCAGTACTGAGCGCATGTAGCTGAGTGCAGAGCAAGCAGGGAAAGCCAAGCAGCGGCCAGATGGGCAGTGACTCACCTCCCCTCTGCGAAGAGGGGCTTAGGTACAGAAAAAAAGGTATAAAACCATCATCCCTTCTCTTAGCTGCAATGCACAGCGCTGCCACGCTAACGGGGCCTGCAAGGTTTTGGGAAACGCTCAGCACCACATCCGACCCACGCCTGCAGGGCTCTCGGGCAGATGCACTCCAGCAATTTTTCAGATCTGCTGTTAAGCTGCTTCATCTCTCTCCACACGTCTGCTGCAGGGAGGTAGCCAACTCTGTTCAAGAACTGCATATTTGACCCTGAGACACGGCACCAGCTTGCAGTTACTTGCCATGGTGGAATCAGACTGAAGACCAAGGGAACACTCAGTCTCTCACAGGCTTCACTTGGGAGTTTGTATCTCCCATCAAAAAAATAAAAGAGAAAGAAAAAGAACAAGAAAAAAAAAAAAAACTTTCATGGCCATCTTTCCACCTAACCTGAAATGCAGACACTACTTCTACTTAAACTGTTCTTTTCCAAGGGTGGTTACTTCAGAGGAGAGCAAAGAGAGGAAGTGATTTTTTTTTAAAGACACACTGAGGAGGCAGTGGAAGGCAAGAGTGAAACTTCCCAGTCACCAGTCCTGGGCAGTGCAGGTCTCTCTACTCTGCAGAATCCTCCCCATCTGCTCCCAGCGGAGTGCAGCAAGGAATAATTTACAGTTCTCAAGTCATTTATATATTTATATAGAAATATATACAGAAACATATATAAAATATAAATCCTGTGGAATGGGAGGCAACCAGAGAAGCTAACCTACGACCGCTGTGCACGGACAGGGGCTGTCCGGCTGCAGCCACCTTAGGCTGATTTCGTCTCCTCCTTCACCCTGTGGAAGGAAGCAGGGGGAAATTTGGTTTAAAGGAATAACTAACTCACGGTGTACCCAAGCCAGAGCTGCAGCCACCAAAACACGGCCTGACGGCCCCCCCTGGAAACACGTACCGTCCTCTGACGTCAGCCTCCCTCTGGAACCAGTAACACGTTGCTGAACACACAGCATTTCTGAGCCCCCCTCTTTGAGGGCTCCACAGTGCTTTACCAGGTGCGCTGCTCCACCCAGGTGAACCTCCCCCCCGGCAGGAGCCCGTGGCAAAGCCACCCAAGCTACCACGTCCCTCCTGCAACCCCAGAAGCTGTGCAACAGCCCATCAGGGGCGTGGGTAAATGTGCAAGGAAATACAAACACAGGCAGTGAATCGCCAAGCCAAGGGACGGGGGGCTCACCCTTTGGGTTCTGCTTTCTCCTCTTTTGCTTTTTCCTCCTCTTTCTCATCTAAGGAAAAAAACAAAAAACAAAAAACAAAACACACGGTGGAGCGGTAGGAAAGCGCACATCTGCAGAGCTGGGAGGGCTTCCAGCCCTAGCTCTCATGCTTACCTTTCTTCTCCTCTTCCTCCTTTTCCTCCTCTGTTTTCACACGCTTAGCTTTCTTAAAGTTGGCGACATTTTTGCGCCCTCCTTCCCCTTCATCTTCAGAGTCAGAGAATTCTTCATCACAGGATATTCTCTTATCAGAATTGCGGACTGAGGGTGAAGGGGAGAAGAGGCTGTTTCAGCAGGTTTACCAGGCAGAAGGCACCAGTGCTTGGAGATGTACTTCTCTAAGTACATCTACACGTGTTAAAAAAAAAAAAAAAAAACTAAGAAACCTCCGTCACTGACAACTAGGCCACACTAAAAACACTTCATCTTTCTACCTGCCATGTCTTCTAACTGATTGCTCCTGACTGTTCGTGCTTAAGGCATAATCACAGGCAGGACTGGGATGAGACGCAGTGTGATGTCTAGAGGTTAACCAGCCTCACACCGAGAAAATCCGACTGCCAGGTCGAAAGGCCGTCAGCCAGCCTGGAGAAAAACTGGCACTCGCACTGCGGCAGGCAGCCTCTGGGATCGACCCTGATAGTGCCCCAGAAAGCGTTCTGCCACAGCACCGACAGCACGGGAACCGTCCACATTCTCACATGAAGGCCTACGCTCCTCCTTCATGGAAATTGCCTGGCAAGAGTGCTCCCAGGGGCCAGAAATCCAGCAGCTCTGCAGCACACAGAAGCATTGCCTTACCCATCAGGACAGCGGGCACAGGATCAACCTGAAGGACTCCAGAACTGAGATCATTCTACATCACACATCCTCCCCTCTGTGAGGGTAACCCAGTTCAGGGCCCGCACGCCTCTCCAGCTCTCTGACAGTGTTCAGCTTTGGCACCCACAGGCCTTCAACGCGTCCCAGCCGGGCAGCACAACTCTGCCAGAGGCCAGCACGTACTTGAAATGCGTTTCTCAGGATCTTCCTCCTCCTCATCTCCGCTGTCTTCCTGGACAGCATCCTCAGGAATCGGCTGCATCTGGACGCCAGGGGCGTGGGGCAGCATGCGCAGGTTCTCAAAGAGACGTTGCCTAGAGCCGCAGCCAGGAAGGGAACACCCTGGTCAGCAAGAGGCCACCGGCAGGCGGGCAGCCCCCAGCAGGAGGGGGTCTCGTGAAGCAGAGCAAGCACTTACTTGATCTTCTCGAGATACTCGTTGGTATTCTGGTTTGTCATGTTTGAGGGGCTGATGTGCAGCTTAAAGTCTGGTCCGAAGTACTCAAAATAGTCGTTATAGGGGAGCTCTGCAGACGAGTTAGAACAAAAATTGAATTGCCACCAGAGCAGTAACCAAACACCTCATCTACAATGGGCCTCAGTGCTACGTCAGAGCACAACTGCATCTTCCTAGGGGTAGGAGCTGAGGATTTCAGCAGCCCAAACTCAGACCAAAACAGATGACTTAGCAGCAGGGCTGTCTAAGCTTACTTGGCAGTTAAATACTATCAGCATGCACAAAAGTTTTCAGCAGCAGGTCATCTCGTTTCAGTGTGACAGCAAGACTGTTGGGTGTCTTCTGGCAGAGGGGAGAGCTATGGAACTCTAACACAGACAAGAACAGCTCCTGCAAGCCACAGGATCAAAAAACTCTCCCACAGTAGTAAGAGCTAACGAAACATCTTGGGGTTTTGCCTCTCCTGCAAGCAACGTTACTTCCCTGAGCTCTGTTACCCTCAGTCTTGCCTCAGAGGTTCCAGGGAAGAATTACCATTTGGGATCTCAGTGTCCAAAGCCACAGCAGTCTCGTAGGTCCAGCATCTGGCCACGTTGCGGATCGTATAGCCACCTCCTCCCAGCATCAGCATGGGCAAGTTAAAGCTTTTTACAAACTCCACGCACTTGGCATGACCTGTAGCGAAGGCAGCAGGGAAAAAGGTCGCAGCCTCACGACGTAAGGACAAATTTTTTCAGTGAAAAGTAATTAGATTATTTATGCCAATTTAACACAGGCACTGTACTGCACTCAGGGTCACAGCCCCAGCCTCACTGCTTTGCTGGAAACGCTGTATCCTTACCTTTGATGGTCAGATTAAAACAACCCAGCCTGTCCCCTGACAGAGAGTCCGACCCGCACTGCAGGACAACGGCGCTAGGCTGGAAGGTCTCCATCACTTTGGATATCACCTAAACAAGAAGCCCCTTGTTACACTTTATCCACAGGACACTGTCACAGCACCACAGTAACGCTCATGCCAGCAAGTGACATGAAGACATCCCCAGTGTTCCCACAGCTGTTGACTCCCCTGTGCTGGTAACACTGGGGCTCTCACAAAGAAAAGCGTAGTGATGACAGGCTGCAGTTGTCAGGGAGGAACACAGCCCCTGGAGAATCCGACAGCAGCAGTCTGGGTCTCCCTAAAGAACGGCTCCATGAGACAAAGCAGGACACACAAAGAATCACTCAGCAAAGACACTTACTGGCTTGAATATTGCCTCGTAGGACTCGTCATCAATTCCGTCCCGCAGGGGATAGTTGACAGCATAGTACTTGCCTTTGCCCGCACCGATGTCCTGCCAGAGCAAAAGACAGGGCAGAGCATGAGGAATCAACTGCACAGAATCGACTGCAACACACAGCTTGCACGGCAAACTACGGACAGAAGTCCAGGAGTCCGTCAGCACCACCCGAACGTGAGCCCAAGCCCTCACGGCTGAACGCTGACGTGGTGCAGGAAGGCCAGAGCCAGCTGCGTCACACAGCAGCGTGCTTGGCGGAAATGGAAGCGTTTGGCCCTCTGCTCAGGGAAGAAGAATCTACTGCTGCCACTTTAATGCTGCTCTGAGGAAATGCCAACAGGCTGCACCAACACACACAAAAGCAATCCCTGATAAGCTTTCACCAAAAAGCTCGTGTGACCAGACTTAGCCTGGAAGCAGCTGCAGGTGACCAAGATGCCATCAGAAGGGTGCTAGGTGACCAGCATCAAGGCCTGGATTTTATCGCTGTAGGTCTGTTACTGTTTTATTACAGTACAGGCTGTGGTCACAGGCACAGAGCACGCTCTCTAAGAGCCAACCAGCTGCCTCGCACACACACCTTTGTCCTCACTAGAAGGATGCTGCTCTGCAAGCACATCTTTAAAGCAGGACAGCAGTGACTCCAGTTATGTTAGTATGACAGCAAGCAGAAGGAAGGAACCAAATTCCAGGGGAATGCTCTGCTAAGCGTCCATCCTCACCCGCAGGTCCCCTGTTCCTGGGAAGTATTCTCCATACTTGTGGAAGGACACGGTCATCACGCGGTCTGTGGTGTAAAAGGCTTCCTCCACGCCATCCCCGTGGTGAATATCAATATCAATGTACAGGACCCTCTGGTGATACCTAGGGTCAGAAAGGAGTCAAAACGCTGCATGTCTTAGAGTAGAAACTGCCTTCGCCACCAGAGCAAACAGGAAGAGGGCAAGGAAGCTGGTGCTGACCCCCAGGCTGCACGGCTACCAGCCAGCTGTCCTTCCGGGGTCTACGTGCACAAGAACTGTGGAGAAGGGACTCGTGCCCTGCTCAGCAGTGGAAAACAAAGTGGCTTTTACTGCTGCAGCTGACCTTTGAAGGCAGACTTGACTCAGTTTATTCCAGCCCAGCCTATGGATTCTGCATCTCCATGTCCAAGCCTCCCGTTGAGGTTTGCCCTGAGCCAAAAGCTGTCAGGGTGGAGGGCAGCAGAGACATCTTACAGCTGTGCCCCCTTTTTGTTGAGGGAGGAGGAGGGGCTAAGAGCACCGCACGATGCTCCAAGCCTTCTGCCTCCCACATAGTCTCCCACACAGCGCCAGAACTGGACACAGCCCTTCTGCAGAGAGGGTACTACAACCCCAAAAGATGGCTGATTAAGACCTTCCTGGAAAATACAGCTTAAAAGGCAACAAAACCGGCAGGCTGGGAAGTGCTAAAAACTCAGAGGACTGCACCTACTTGAGGAGCTCCAAGATAGCCAGGACGATGTCGTTGACATAACAGAATCCAGAAGCTTCTGACTTCTTCGCGTGGTGGAGGCCTCCTGCCCAGTTCACAGCAATATCTGTCTGCTGCTTGTTCAGCTTCACAGCGCTGGCTGTTGGGAGAAGGATTACAAAACGTGAGCACAAGGGCAAAGGACCCACGGCTGAGACCCAGGGGCAGCACAGGCCTCCTGCCATCACAGCGCTGTCTGTGCTCTGGGGCACAAGCTCAGGCCCAAGGGTTCAGGCACTGGGTGGATGTCTCAACAAACCAGCAAAGGCAGGGGAAGAGACACGCAGCCTCTGTTGTGCCTGCACACACTTTTGACTGCTTCCCACCTCTGCCTCAGAGCCAAAATCCACACAAACGAGCCCACAGCTTTCTAGCCTGGGTCACACTTGAAGGCAGACGAGAATTCCCAGTGTCCCAAACAACAGACTTCAATGAAAGGTTCCAGCCAATATATATTTAGGTCAGTCACTGAACATGCATGTAGACAAAAAGTTCTCTTCCCCCAGCTCCTTCATACACTTTCTGCAATTTTGCAAGTCCCCAGGGATTAAAACAAATGATCCACTCTGTGGATGTACAACCTTGGGGCCACAGAGCATGGCTACTTCAAAAAATAAAACAAGGATGCTGCAGTCAGCGCTTGCATGCAGTGTTCCAGGAAATAAAGATTTCTACAAGTCACTGTGGGAGCAGCAGCCACAAAGTTTTAACACTGTAACACTGGGCACCAACTCTTTTTGCAACAAAGTATTTGAAAATAGGGACAGCACTTCAGATGTCCCAGCTTTCAGGGAGCCTACTGACACCTTCCAAAATCTGTTTTGCCTCCTGGCCAGAGGCAGTGGCTTTTGTTAAAAGTAACAGATAGAGCGACCTTTTTTGCTTTCCAGTTTACACCTACCCAAAGCAATACTTTTACGATATTTTTTCCCCTGCAAAGCTCACATCAATTTTTTTAATTTACTACTAAACCTCTGTTGCTGCTGGGGTTTTTTTGCTGGTTACCACTTGCAAGGCCTTTGCAGAGTCACGGAAGTAGCTCTTCTAGTGAAGACACACTCAAAAAACGTAGCAGGATCTGTCAACATGTCCTGTGAACATGTTCCCTGTTCTTTCAACAGGGGAAGAAATCTGGACCTAAGCATTAAGGCAATCAGAAATAGGTTCACAGGGCTCCCCATCACCACCTACAACAAATTCCTTCCACGGACAGAACCGCTTCACCCACATCTGCTCAGGAGAAGAACAACGCACAACTTGTGAGCTTACCAACGGAGCCTCCAGCAGAGAGCTGACAGAACTCAAACAGCCCATCAAACACGGGGCAGTCCTCCCCAACGTTGACTTGAAAAGAAGACACAAGAATCAGTAAGACAAAGTCACAAACAAATGGGAAAGCTTACACTTTCAATCTGATTTTTTAAAAAAACCTAGCCAGACAGGCACTTCAATCAACAGAGCAATTACCCCCCACAGGAGTGCAGGCCGTGTGAGACTGCCCAGGAGGCAGAAGGCTTGCTGCTGCAGGGAAGATGCTCCTGACCCCTCTGCAGCAGGGAAGGGCACAGGACAGCTCTGGCGAGAGGCACGCCACCTGCTGGGGCCCAAAGAGCACTCAGTCACCCTGGAAAACGTGGGCAGAGAGAGGCCATCAGCAAGAGCTGCATCACAGCGAGAGCTGGTGTCAGCGGGGGCATGCAGGGGCTGTGCCAAAAGGAGGCCAGCACCCCTCGGGATTACAGAAACAAACAGGAGCAGCAGACTTGTCTGGATTTTGCAAGATTAGCTTTTATAAGCAAAAAGAAAATCTGTATTTTTGTAAACAACACCTGTGAAGTGTTTTTTTTTTTTTTTTTTCTCCTGTGCTTAATGAGAAAGGCACAAACAACACAGATCCTGCAGCATTAGAAACTGAAGAGCACACAGTCTTCACAAGGACTGTGATAAGGGAATTCTCAGTTCAGGGCAGAGATTTCTGAAAAGGACAACACCCATCGAGAGTCCCTGAAGGAAGGAATTACTCCCACCTAACTCTTTCTGCAGCACTGTGCAAACTGCAAACTTTGAATAATAAATCTAAAAAGCTTTCCCTGTTAAGTGAGGAGAATTTGAGTCAATTTCTGCATGCTTCCCACCACAGGAAATTAAGCTTCGTGCCCTTGAGGTTACAGAACAGCCTCCCCAGGTCCTCAGGCAGCAGTACGGCATTAGCAAAATGAAATCAGAAACTGTTTGTTACCTTCACTGCCCCTCAGAACTTGTGGGCAGCACTGGCAGTGTTTGAGGGCTTCCCTCTGCTACCCGGGCAAAGATGGGAGGAGCTGCTGTATGAACAGAAGCCAGCTGGGCTTTTTGCCACCAGGAGCTTCAAAGCAGCCAGGACTGCTAGGGCGGGATATTAATAACTGGGGTCAGCGCCTCGGCTACAGGCACAAAGCTCAGGTGCAAGATGAGAGGCACAGATGCTCCCTCCTCCTTACAGTGGAAAGCTAAAGCCCAGGCAGGCTGCAGCGGCCTGCCACCGTGCTCGGGAGCAGCGGCCTTGTCTCCTGCACCACTAGCCCCTGCTCTGAGAGTGCTCTAGCCAGGCACAGGCCTGTTTTTTGCAAGTCTTGTTGAAGAAAAGATCTGTCCTCTGTGTGTTTAAGATTACTTTTCCTATTTTGCCTCCCTCAGCTCAAAACAGTTCTGTGGAAACACAGCAGAGAAAGCGCTGAGTACCAGCGAGCAGAGTGGGCGTTCGCGAGCTGCACCAGCTTCAGGGGTGAACAGCACGGTTTGTGTAAACACGTGCCCTGGTATCCGAAGGCACGCTGTTTGCTGCGGGAAGCCCTGCAGTACACATTGCTCACGCACCACGCTGCGCTCCTCTGACGTGCCCGTGCCTCCACTGCCTGTCCCTTCCAGCTGACGCCGGGTTTTCAGTGTCCCCGCTTCAGCCTCAGGGCCCACACTGCTTTTCATCTGGAAATTACACTTGACGTAAACGAACCCCATGGGCTTTTTTCTTCTTTTTCTGCTCTCAAGGAATGCAGCATGCATGATCAAAATAGTGTTTCAATGAACCTCAAGCCTTCCCTCTCCGTTTGTCTATACCACCTAAAAACCCAGACAGTCACTGGCAAAGAACATCACCTCAGAGCTGCAGACAGACCAAAAAAAAAGTTTCTGTAGCAATAAAGTTGCCAAGAGATTCTTAGCGCTTTCATGGACTGAGAAGAAGAGATTATATCACAAAAAAAAAAAAAAGAACATGCTAACACAAAGTGGACAGGTATCATTGTACACCTCAAACCTCCCCCGCCTCCAAGCCACGGTTGCTCTGAAAATCCTTCAGAGTTCCTGAAGATACTGGACACGATTGATGAGCCACTTTTTAAAAATCCAGAACAAATATAAAATCCCCCAATCTTTTCTCATCTCGAGACCTCTGGTTAAAGGTAAGCAAGATAAGCAATTACACCAAGCACATGCAGCTCAGTCGTCTCTGAGGCAGGAAGATAACTCAGAATTCCCCTTAAAGCACAGGATCAAACAAGACTGCCAGGTTCTCAGCTCATCTGGCACACTGGCATGAGAGAGACCCACTTTTCAAGTGCTTGATTTACCAGGTAAATAAAAACCAAAGTCAGGAGAAGGACAGCTTCCAAGGGCTCCTCCTGCTCTTTTCATGACAAACTTCTCCTGGGATTCCCAGGAGCACAAGTTTTAGCACTGACAGGAACTGCAGCTTACATCTTTGCATCTGCTTGCTGTACTCAGACATGTTGTCGGGGCGAATAGACCTCAGGAACTTGATGTAGTCATCGCTGTGGTACTTGGTCATCTCTTCTGCGTTTGCCTTGTGAGGGCGCTGCAAGGACAGACAAGGGCAAGGTTTGTCTGGAAACTTCTCTCCTCCAATGCTCACTTCCAGTCTCACATTTACTCACAAGAACAGCAAAAAAATAAAAATAAAAAAAAAAAAACAAGCAGCAGTATTAGGCAAGAGAAGCTTATTTTCAAAGGCAAGAATGCCACTACCAGGGACTGGAACATACGAGATATCTAGACAAAGAAAATATTTAAGTTACAGAGAGAAAACCAGTCTTCCAGTCTCCAAAGCTTATCTAAAGCAAAGAATATCTCACTGCAAGAAATCAGAAGACAGCAGAAATATGTCAGCACCACCATTTAACCTTTTTGTCTTTCCTCCTTGGCTTGTCAACAGAGAACTTACGAGTCTGTAGCACCAAAATTAAAACTGAACAAGAAAATAGAGATCTTTCACGCATCTCTCTCTCCATGCCCAGCCCCACACTCACATATATCTCCATCTTCCTGTACAGGCCATAGTTCAGCAGCAGGTTGTGGGTCATCCGGATCCTGTGGGGTTTCATTGGGTGTCCTTGGCCATAATAATAGTTTCCAACATCACCTGGGAGCAGAAGGGGTTTTGTTACAGCAGGGGAAAGCATGAATCCCTTCCAACACAGCCACAGCCAAACCGCACCTGTCCCTTCGTGTGCCCGGCTGCTCACGGGGGGAAGGTTCTCCCACCCTGCACACGCATCTGGACTGGTCCAGAAAACTTTATGAGGCAGACTTAGGACACCAGGGTATGGCCGAGCAGGGAGGTTTTTATGGCAGTTCTGGGGAAGGCAACCCAGCAGAACTCTGAGCAACTGAGACAGAACTGCGAAGGCAGGAGGAGGGAGCCGCAGCCCCGCTGGGCAGGAGGAACCCCGGCAGCTGTCTGCCAGCCCTCAGCTCTAACACCCTGCCCAGATGGTGCAGATCTGCGGTGGGACCTCACATTTACAGAGCCCACAGGCTTCACTGAGAAATTCAGCAGCTCTCTGGGCAGCAACCTGCACTCAAGTTTAATCCCAGCTCAGACGGTGACTCATCAGGCCGAGCACGTAGCCGCTCTGCCTCAGTTTCCTACGATTTACCCCAGACCCGAGAAACCAAGCAGCCAGTTCTGTCCATAACCAAATCACAGCACAGCCACAGTTTGACAGCTCCCTTTATTTTCACCCTTCCTTGTTGCCTGAAATCCTTCGGCAGAGCCCCAGCCCCTGAGACAAGCCACCCTAGGGGCACCAGCTTACCCTGCAGGATGTGAGCACCCTGCAAACACCTCCCCCAGGTCAGCTCCCCATGCAGGTATTTTTCCGCCCACTGAAAGCTGAGCTCCTGCTGCTGTCTCCCACAGTGGCTGCTAACTGTTCCCTCCTCTCCCAGGGCACAGATTTTCATGAACGTTTTTTCCACAGAATTTAACTTCCAGATTTCTGCCACCTGCCCGATTTGGCTGCGAGACGCACGGCGCAGAACGCTGCCAAAGGCAGGGAACGAGCAGAGAGCCGCACACCGCAGCAGCATCGCCCCAGCCTCATTTTGCTGGGCAATCAGACCAAGTTGTTCACGTCGCTTTACAGCTCCCAATCAGTTTAGGAAGCAAGAGACCCGAGCCGGTCTGGCTGGTGACTCAGCTGGGAGTATTAACATTTCATCACCAACCCTAACATTCAGGAGAAACTGCTACTTCCTCACTGCACGCAGCCGTAATTCCTCCTCCAGTGGACACGCTCCTGCTTTCAGTTCCAGGAGATGCAGACGGTGCAAACCCCACACCCCGACGATCCACCTGCGCGGTGCTAGAAACCAGGTGGCTTCTGCCTGCACTCAGCATTTCCTACAGCAATCAGGGTAAGTCCAGCTTTGGGGAACTGGGAACTCTGAGATGCTCAAAGCCCCACCTAGCAAATACAACAGAAAGCTTTGGAAAACTACCACCTGCCTTCTCCACCCTGGGCCGTCAGCAGGACACTGAGCGTGTCTCACCGCGAGCCCTGCGGAGCGGTAGCCGGCCCGCGCCTGGAAGCGGGTGCACGCGAAGCGTGGGAGGTAACAGACACCCCCTCCTGTCTGCTGGGGTTCAGCAAGGCCCCACCTGGGGGCTAACGAAGGAGAAGCCACAGCTCCTGCGGTTCAAACCCTTGCCCACAACACCAGCACGCCTCAGGATGCCCACGGAGGACCCTTGGGACACCTGATTTCTTCCTCCCTATCCTCTCCACCCTACCCCAGGCCCTTCCCTGGGGCTCAGGTCCTGACCTCCACTGCAGTTTCCTTCTCCTGCCCTCTGAAATTCATGGCTCAGGGAAGAGACACCCACACTGTCCTCAACAGTACCCAGGGACCTCCCTCCAGGGCACTACCACACCAGATGGCCCTGCTCGGACCTCACCCACGCGGCAAATAAAAGACCCCAGCAAACTGGCCTCCCACAATCACAGGTTACGCCTTCCCTGACAAATAAAAGCACGCTGCAACCCTAGGACGTGCGGTGGATGATTGCCAGCCCCTCATAAAAGAGCAGTGGAAACAAGGCACTAAAAGCTCAGCACAGAGTAAATTAGTGAGGGCAGCTACAGAGACGAGGGCATAACGCTAACCCTGTGCAGTCACTGCGCCACCGAGACTGCAAGGATGCCACCTCTGCTTAGCATTCCACAGCAAGGTGACAACGTATTTTGTATTTAAGACATCATCTCCTGCCTTTAAAAACTTTAGCTTGTTCACTGACTGAAAAGTTTCCCTGTGAACATGCTGTATTCTAAGGAGAGGAAGAAGTCTGGACGTAGAGAGTTTTCTTTCAGCGTCCGGGTCGCCTGCGCACGTACACGCTCTGGCACTTCCTGCACACACAAAGTTTAAACTCGGCCTGTTCAGGCCCAGGGCTCCAGCATCCCCCAGCGCTGGGGCAGGACGGGTGCTCAGAGGTGAGCTGCGTGCAGAAACCAGGCGCCGTTTTGCTGCTCCCCTCCCCTCATCCCCACCCTGCCCGCCCGAAGACTCAGAGACCCCGCAGGACTGTTGTGTCAGGATGCAAACCTACTGCTCAGGTTTTACTTTTGTGAAGAAACAAAAGCCCTCCCTACCCGCCTGACACAGAAAGTAGATCACAGGAGCCCGCTTTATTGCTTGAACGTGGAGCACATCCACTTACCAGGGAAAAACAACGAAGTTTTTATTTGACTTCACAGACTGAAAACCACAACGAAATAGAGAACCGCACGATACCTTCTGCACAGAGCAATCCCAGACCCTAACAAAAAGCAGCCCAGCCGTCACCAAGGCATCACCGAGGCACTGGGTCACCCCTCCGAAGGGGAGGGGGCTGCGAACGTGCCCAGAGGTGATGCAGCTGTGGCTGCTGCCACAGATTGCAAGGTACAAGTGGGAAAAGCACACAAGCTGGGGTTCTGGCCAGCTCTAACACCCCGTTACTTCCCTGCCCCAGTGGGACGATTAAAAAGCCAGAAACCCGTGCCTCCTAAAGGGGAGGAAGAAACCGAGCCAGCCTACAGCCCCGCCGAGTCCAGAGCCGGGACCACACGATGCTCCCGGACGCAGAGCTCCCCACGGGCAGCCACTGGCCCGGCTCTGAGCGCCTTCGGGCTCGGCCCTGGCCCCGCGGGGATGCCACCGACCCCAGCGGGAGTTCCAGGAGAGCCTCGTCGCGGCTCCCCCCACTCCCT
>VXAV01002121.1:104139-122175 GCA_013399715.1 Alectura lathami | reverse complement strand
TTTTTTTTTTGAAGTAAAATGTACATGTTCCAACTGTGAGCAGGAGGTAAACCTGAAAACTCAGGCCTGTTGCTACTGAAGTTAACACCACACACAACACCGCCTCCTCCAGCCCCAAAATGCTCCACCCCAACCCAAAACACCTTCTTGTGGAAAAATATTCAAGTAAAGATGAAGATGGGTTTCACCATTTCAACAGTTCTGAGACGTCGATCAGTAGCAATGCAGACAAAGCCTGTGCAATGGCAGCTGTGCTTCCCATTTCCAAAACCACCCAAGCATCCCACCCTCTTCATAGTTACCATCTTTGGGGGCTTTTTGCCTTTTTTTTTTTTTTTTTCCACTTGTAGATACTACCAGCAGTTCTTCAGAAACAAAAACTAGACACAGGGAAGAATCCTTCCCCCAGAAGCTTCCCACTTCTTTGTCCATTTACAGCATATTTCAGGGGAACTTGGCCCAGCTCTGACAGGACTGTCCGCTGAAGGAGGAGCGCAGAAAGGCCAGGGCTAAACTTGGCTCTTGGCAAATTAGAGTCTTTAATAAGAGTAAGATGTGCAAAAAAATTAAATAGATCAACCCAGGTTTTCAGAATTACTGTTGTCAGAATGCTTACTTTCTATTTGTTCTTACCCAACCCAACGCTGAAATCTCAATTAAGTACCCGAGGTAAGAAGTGATATTTGGGAGAGATCACCACAAAGAAAAAAAAAAAAAAAACCAAGAGGTGCAATCTGTTACCTCAGTGTCCTTCCTCCACCCAGATGCCTGCTTTAAAGACAGGTATGCAGCAGCAAAAAGAAAAAGTGTGTCAGATTTCCCCTTCTCTCCACGAGGACAAAGCACTGCTTCTAGCTGTTTGAAGGAAGAGTTGTTTCCTAACAGGTGGAGTGGGTGTTCAGCCTTCCGTCTGCAAGGAGGAATGGGGCAATCTGCTGCTCCCAGGTGCTTTCTGGCAAGTTTGTGGTGGTCTTTTTCCCTGGGGCACATTATAGCTGGAAACCTTCCATGGGGGCTTCTTGTTGCTGGAAGATGAATTGCTGCTGGTTCTCATCTACCTGGGGAGCTAAAGCTGAGTCATCTTCTACTCCAAAGTAGTGCTCAATCAGGTCAAAGGCTTTCTGGTAGATCTCTTGGTTCTCATGGCTCTGCAAGAACTCTATCTTATCCAGGCCTTAGAGAAGAAAAACGGGAGTGTGATGAAACAAGGAGACCCCGATGTTTATGCTGCCCCATTCCATCCTCCACCCTTCCCCACCCCCAGTCACGGCAAGATCTTTGTCTGCGTCAGATGAGCATTTTGTGAGCAGCACTGACAGCTGAAGCAAAGTGTTCCTGTTTCTCCAGAGTTGCTTCTGTATTTAATCCACCACAAAGCATTCTTTCCAACTGTAGGCTTAGCTGATGCAGCAAAGCAGACAGTCTCCAGCAGAGAGCTGGGAGCACAAAACCGATCAGCGAAGTCATTATCTCTGACTGTGAGCAGCTCGGCAGTTGCAGGGGAAGGAAGCAGGGCCCATCCCAGCAGCCTCCAGCAGAAGGGCAGCAACAGCTTTAGCTGTCCTAATTAAATCCACTGCTAAGCAGGAAGTATCCAAGCACTACACGCTCAGGAATTTCAAGAATTACTCTTACTGGGAGAACCAGGACACACCATGTAACAGTCAGTGAGAGGGCAAACAAGACACTGGCAGTATAAGGGCACTTCAGACCAAAATAGGAACTGTTCCTCACAGCATTAGGAGCAGGACAAAACCACCAAATTAGGTCTCTCCAGGGAAAAGCTAAAGTCCCTCTGGATTTCCAGCACACATCTGCAGTGTACAACTGGGGACACAGCTATCAGGCTGTCCTCCAGGTCTAGGAAACCTGGACCACAAGTACAATAGTTTTTGCTTCCTGGTATTGCCTTATGCGTATCATAAGATCCTGAAGAGAGAGTGTGACCTATTTATGGAACAAATACCAGCTCATCTGGAGCACAACAAATCCCTCCACGTGACAGAAAATCAAACCCAGCAGACACCTTTCAACGTATTCTATGGTTTCCAAAGCCAACAGCACCGAGGACACCAGCCACCACCTACCATAGGCCTCTTCTATCAGGCTGCAGTAAGGGTTGATGCCTGTCCCGCTCTGGTTGGCTTCCTGCTCGCCAAGCCTCAGGATGTTCTCCAGGCCATTCAGGGCCACCTGAACGATCTTGGAGTCCATGACAGTAAGCAGGTCACAGAGAGGCTTGATACAACCCAGGTTTACCAGGTATCTGAGGAGAGCACCAAGAACACGTTTGTCTTTTGCGATAGCAAGCATCACCTTTGCGCAGTTACAGAAAGCGGGAGAGGTGAGAGTCAAGCTAAAACATTTTAATTCAACTTTTATGTTTTGCTGTTTTGCAAGAGTAATTTTTATCTACTTATTTGCATATGTATACACCCTTTTTTATGTAGCTCCTTTTGAAATCCAGGTGCTATTCAAATTAGATCCACGCTGGGATTCAATCCGTCATCGAGTTTGGACGCTTAGTCTGAACTATTCAAATGGGGGTGAAGGGGAAGTGGTTTGGGCTGGCTGGAACTAGCTGATCTCTGAGGTCCCTTCCAGCCCAAGCCGTTCTATGATTCTATAATCCCTAGATCAGGAAGCAAGCAACGTACAGCGCAGCTGTGATCCAGCTGCAGCTTGGCCTGGGTCTGGGCACTCCCCAGAGGTTCTCCAACGAGTCCCTTGCTGCTGGTGCTGCAGCTCTATGAAGCCAAAGCTGCCACACGTGCAGACATTTCCCCTGAGCGCCGCGGGCAGCACCTGATCTGTTCAGGGGTTCCTCCCGACGTCGCGTTGGTAATAGCCCACGCTGCCTCCTTCCTCGTGCGGAACTCTGCTTTCTGTAGGATTTCTATCAGCACTGGGAAAATGTTTGCATCTATGACTGCCTGAGGTGAGAGAATAGGAACAAGCGTTTGGATTGGCAACACCATTTCTCAGAAGACAATTAAGCACCTGAAAGAGACCTCTACTTCCATTTTCCAACTCAAAGTGCTTTCCAAGCTGTTCTCTTCAGTGATTCCTCCCCATTTCATTCCCCAACCAAATCCTATTAATGCAAGATATCCAGTTCCAGAGCTAGCGCAGTAGGTGACCCCTATTATTGCAGCAGTACTGTAGGAATGCTTTCATCATGTATCTGCCTTTGCACACAGGTCATTAGGAAAAGCATTAAAAATCAATGAGGTAAAGCTTTTCTAACAGAGGATGGAAGAATCAGGGCTGCGTTTCCTATGACTTGCATGATCCAGCCTGAGGGACTCATTTCAGCCCAGCCTTTGTAGGTACCATCAGCTGGGTTTGTACTTGGGCAGATGGCTCGGAACAGCAAGTCTGCAAGTAAACTCAGAATAAAGGATGTGGAAAACACAGCCACAAAGCATCAGATAAGGAGAAAAAATAATCAAATTCTTAATGCTGAGCTTGGAATCTAGGATTACTACAGCAGGGCTGGAGAAGACTCAGTGCTGTACCTGTATTTGTGCTCTGTTTCCTGCTGTGATGTTGGATATAGTCCAACAGGCTTCTTTCCTGATCGACTCCTTGGGACTACTTAGTAAATGCAGGAGACAGGGCAGGGCTGAACAGTTCAGAATCACCTTTTCAGAGAGAAAACAGGAGTTAGATTACCACTATCAGGTAGAGAGCTGGATACTTTGTTATCACACAGTGAATATGCTGTAGGGGCACTGCATCTCCTCCTTGGACCTTTTAGGGAAGGGAGGAGGAAAGGCACTTCCCTTTTATGCAGTACCGTAAGGTATTCTGCCCATCTCCCACAGACCTCACAACCAGACTTCTCTTTGCATCAAAAAATACACTGTTTAGACTAGCAAGAAAACAAGAGAAAGGCAAGGGTTCTTTGTAGTTAAAAAAAAACAACTTGCTGCAGAGGCATGAGGGACATGCACAGAGCCATTGTCAGGAGCCCGACTCCCCTCCAGCTGCACCTGTCGGGGGGGGTCACACCCCTCACCTGGGTCTGGATGTCATCTCCGGTCACGATGTTGCCGACCGCTCGCAAAGCTGGGGAGGCCACTTTGTAGTCGTTGTGCCTGCAGGAAAGATGGTGCAAGCACAAAATCAAATCCATCAGGTCACATGCACCTGGAGATGTGGAAGATCCTCTCTCCAGTCTTCCCTCTGTGTTATTTACTTGGGATTCCATCCCCAGATTAAAACTAACTTCCAGCTCAGAGTCACCCTTACATCCCAACTTATCTCCAGCGCAATGGCAGACCTCACCTTCTGCATCCCATTCCTGAACAAAGATAACTCAAGGAGAGCATCCAGAATTCTTTTTTCCCCCGGGGAATTTTGGAAGCAAGCACCTATCCATCCCACCAGTTCTGAAGTTCAAGAAGAGGCCCACTGAAACTGCAAACAGCAAGCATTTTGTCCCATACAGATATCAAAGAAACAAAGCCAAGCTCACTTTTGCTAGACACTGTTCTTACTGTCTTTGTCTAGCAACCAGGCCTCCATACGCATTTTTGCAAAGTCTGAGAGCATGGGGCACTGCTAAGTGGCACAATATTCAACCCCCTCTTTTTACAGCCCAGCCTGAACCCCAGTTCAGTAAGTTCTTCCAGGTGTACAGGATTAATTTGTCCCCTCTGAGAAAGAGGAGGCCAATCAACTACAGCTCTCAGCTTGCTTCAGACCCACCTGGGTAGCTCCAGCAGAGCTGGCTCAGGCTTCCAGCACCTGGACCCTGCCCCCAAGGGGGAGGAGTGCTCTGTGAGTTGTGGTATGAGCTCATGCCACCAGCCTCACTGGGCTGAAGCAGCAGGACAGGATACTTACATCAACAGCTCCACCAGTCGCCGACACACCCCCGAGTCAATAACTGCTTGAATTTTCTCATTGGGGCCATCTGATAAATAGGAGAGAGCCCAGCATGCATCTGCCAGCAAGTCAGAGTCGCTGTTGAACAGCAGTCGGGACAACACTGGCAGGCAGGGAGACACCTACAACAACAGCCCCACCCCAGGAGGTCAGTCACGCTCTGTCCAGGACCACCAGGCCTGCACAAACACCACGTGGCCACGCTGACTGGCGAGGGAACACTGAACACCCACAGCTCCCTTCCCCAGGGCCAGCAGCTCCGTGGCTGGTTGCATACCTCAGAGCCCAAAGCCACCTCAGCAGCTTTACTGCTAAGCTGAAGTCACAGCCCTTCCTCACGGACCCAGTCTGGACACCTGAAACAAGTGCTGCTGTGCACACTGCAGCTTAGGAGCTTCTCACATTTCTCACGTGAGAGCACTGCTCTTGCTCCCACTAACCCTAAGCGGCTCAATATTCAGGGCAGCAACCATCCACAGCTACTCCAAGTGCTTCAAGTATTTCAGTCTTTTCTTGTCTACGCAATTTAATACTTTGCCCTGTCACTGCAGGCTTCCCAGGTTTGATAAGCAAGCTTTCAACTTAAAAATACAAAACAAGAACACACACTGATCTTAAACCATTTCAGTTTTACCAGAAAAAAAAGACAGATCTGAATGGCCAGCAGAATCTTTTGTTAGTGCCAGTGGCATGCCATGGGAAGGAAAGAGGAAAACTACCACAGCTGCCGTGCAGCCACAGAGGTTCTGTCTTACAGCACCTAGATATCTCAGAATCAAGTTTTTAGTCACAATTTGAGCAAAGTTGCAAAATTCCAGAGTTCACAACAAAGGAGTTCAGGGAATGCCACAATGTGCTACTTGCAAGACCCCTTACCTGAGGGTCAAGCTGATGGGCTGCCAGCAGAGCCATGCACAGAGGCTGGCAGAATATCAACCAGGCACTCATATCTGCTGAACAGTGAGATCAACCTCAGCAGGAAGAACCTCACCCTGCTCCCTCCCAGAATGTCTTACAGAAGTCCAACAGCCAAAAACAATTTAGACAAACATCTCAGCTGGGTGTCTCCCCATCATGTCTGCCAATGAGGCATTTACTCTCACCTTATCAAATTCAGGTGGTGGACTCTTCCCTCTGCACAAGTTTGACAAGGCCCAGACAGCATTTCGTGTCATTGTCAACCTGGTGGATTTTGTAAGGAGCCTAAAGAGACAATTACCATGAGTTATATCCTTGGCTCACAACATAAGCTGCTGGAAGCCAGCAGGGGAAACAAAACCAAACCAATGACTGTAAGGAAGTCAAACCATGTTTGCCACACTGTCATTTGAGCCTCTCGATAAGCAAGAGAAGTGAAATGCAACTGGTTCTACTATGAAAAGGTGTTTTACGAACACTAGCGACAAGGAAAAGGAAGGCAAGCTCCGTGAGGTGAGCTGCAGACCAAAGTGCAAGGTATTCCCATGCAGCTCCACACAAATCCAGCCCAGACAGACACTCGCACCCTGGTCTGAGGTCAGCTGGCTCTCAGTGAGCAGCTGACACAAACTGCTGTTCCTCCAACTCTGCAACAAAGACAGCAAGTCCTGTGGCTGAGGGAGGCTTCAGTCAATGACTGCTGCAAGAGGGGACTGACAGAAGGACAGGTACAGCAAACCAAGTCCTTTGTGACAGAGCATCAGTTTGCCAAGGAGAGGATAACATAAGCAATTATTTCCAGAGCAGCGAGTAGCACTTGAGAGCACTCTTAACAGCCAATTCTTCTACCTACGTGGGGATGTACCACACCTGAGAGCTCAGAGGCAAGGTGGTGTGCGGAGACCTGCTCCCTGCCCACTCAGACAAGCAGCTGAAATCCATGGCACAAGCACAAAGAGCAGGCATTGGGAGGGACAGCAAGCCCTGTGGCTTCAGAGAGGCAAGCGCACTGCAACAGCACCCGCTTCAGATCCGGAGCAGTGTAAAGGTCTGTGAGAAGGCATGTCCTCTACCAAGTCCCACTACTCGTCAGATACTTGTCTGAGCTGCGTTTGTCATCTGGTACCAATGGTTGGATTCCCATCAACGCACATGGCAGGGAATCTGTTTGCCCAGCTCAAATATTGCTCTGCTGCAGTACAGTGGGACTTCAAGAACTATGTTGGCAAGTATTCATGGCTACTCACATTAACAAGGGAGGAAGAATAGCGCAGTTAAGGACATAATCTCTACACACAGAGCTGTCTCCAGCAATGTTCCCCAATGCCCAGACAGCCTGAAAGGAAACAGCAACAGTTTTAGCATTCACACAGTTTCTGAACAGAGGAAGAAAAAGGTAGTGTGCTAAGAAAGCATCTTCCTGTAACACCAGGTAACAGACCCTTCAGCCTGGGCCCTGAAGCCAGCTGTCAGACTGGTCGCTCATTGTCAATACCTCGCTTTAGTCATGCGTGACCCACTGTGGTTCTTTCCCTAACCCCGAAGTAAGAAGCGAGCCTCACCTGTTCTTGCACATCCTCAAAGTCAGAGTTTAACAGCTCTATAAAGATTGGAACTGCCCCAGCCTCAATTACTATTTTGGTTTGTTGGGAAGTTCCTGATGCAATGTTCGTCAGTGCCCATGCTGCTTCAAACTGAAAAAAGAAAGGACAGAAGTGTGAACAGAATAACGCAGGTCTAGCAAGGTATTTGCCACTAGATCTCAGCTAGAATTCTTTCATCTCTATTGAAAAGGTTGTGAGAGAAAGCATTCCCCTAACAAACACCTCAACATTTAAGTATTTATTTTCTTGAACAATAAGAAAACCCCACATCTGCTAAATGCCTTCTCAGAAGCTGCAGCTTCTCAAAGGTTGAAGTGGTATCTGCACTTGTTCAGTGTCAGTCACACCACATCATTCTACCCATACGACCATTTTCTAGTATGAAAAGTGACGATGCATAGCCCAGAAATACATGGAACAGAATTTTATCTGTTCACTGCAACCAGTTCCAGCCCACCCTCATCTTGCTAATACCACAAAGATGCCTTGAGTGCAAGAAAAGCTGAGCAGCAAGTCCCCGCTTTTGCCACTCATCATCTGATTTAAGTGCAGGCTGTTTAAGCTCAGTTCCTCCTGAAGGTAAGCCCCTGCGATACGTGGCCCTGGCAGACAGAAAAATAAAAGCAGCCATCAACTCTGAGACCTGGTTCCATGTATGGAAGCATCTTTAACCCCTGCAAGATAACTGTGGTTATTACCAAGCTGAAAGGAACCTCAGAAAGCCACGCAGCCCACCCCTCTGCCAGCAGCAGGGTCAGCGCTGCCTCTGCTGTTTCTAGTGGTCCCTGAGCCCATACTTGAGGCCTCCGGCAGTGGAAGGTTTTCCTTACACAGCTGCTCCCCGCACATTCACTCCGTGGCTCCACTAGCTCCCAGCAGAAACATCAGACACAGGAAGGCCAAATTCCCTTCTGCTGCAGCTGAGGGGTAACTGCTCAACATTTTTTCCACTGTTCTTCCAAGAACTGAATTGAGGCCAATTTACCCCTCATGAACAGTTCCCGGCGGTCTCCTTTACCTGTAGCGTGCAATTTTCACTTCTCTTCAGGAATTCAACAAATCTGTCCACCACTCCTTGAGTGTTTATCACTTCGTCTATTGGAGGATTTGGCTCTGAAATAGCAACGCAGGGTCAGAACAGCATGTAGATCTAACACGGGGGAACAACCAGTGTGAGCTATCACCAGCATGAGCTGCCGCTGGCCTGAATGGTTTCAAGCTGTACTGAGCTCGGCAGGACAACTCTCTGGAATCACCGTCAGTAAAATCCTTCCAAGTGTAAATCATCAGCAAAATTTACAAGGTTATCGAGTTTCTGGACTATAGCCTGCCTCAAGCACAAAGCTTCTGTGCAACACTGCAAGTACACAAACGCTTTTGAACAAAAAGCTGTGCCAGAGATGAGTTATTGTTACCTTTGGAAAGTAACTTCCTGAATTTCTGTGTGGTTGCTAGCTGTAGGTCAGGGTCATCTGAGAAAAGCATCTCTACCATCTCTCTTGTGATCACTCCCTCCTGAAGGGATGGAAAGGAGACAGAACAACGGTCCCATGTCACACGAAGCTTAGGGTGTCACAGTCCGGACAGCCTGCCACAGTCCTGCGCTTAGCCAGCAGCCCAGAGATCCACCGCTCGGGATCACAGCACGCTGTTTGGCTCCTGGCGGATTTCTGCAGTCTGCTGCAGTAACGTTTGCAACAAACGGGCTGAGGTTTGTCAGCTTCACCCAGCCTACAGCGTGAAGGCTTCTGAAGGCACGATCGCAACAAGGAGGAACCTTACCCCGCACGTCGTGGAGCTGACGTAGGAATCCATGAGGAGGCTGTCAAACATGGAGGCATCTTCGTTGATCAGTTCCACATTTCTTCTTTTAAAGAGCTGGCAGGGAACCAAGCGTGAGAGTCATCATTAGAAAGCAATGATTAACAGTCCTCATAACTGGACATTCTTGTTCTTCAAGCAAGATCCTGTCAGCTGCAGACTAAACGTAGCCTGGACTTAAAAGCAGTCATTAACAGCAGCTCCGCACGCTGAAGACCAGCTTGGCACACGAAGGCTGGTAACAAAACATGCCAGGCCTTGCCCTCAGATAGGCAAAGGCCCAAGTCAGTGAAACACTGGGGCAGGCAAGTGCAGAATTTGGCACAGCAAGCTGGGGAAAGCAGGGAGAAGGCAGCCTGGAGGTGATGCAACCATCTGGTCGGAGCCACATGCATCACACCTCTCACCTTCACAGACCTCCAAGCCAAAAAACAACAGCTCGGAGTTCAGTACATGCAGCCCTTACTTTCACTTACTCTTCCTGCTTCTTGAAGAAGCAGCTCCATTCACTAATTAAAAAAAAAAAAAAAAGAAAAGAAAAGACCAAGGATCTGTGAACAAAAACCTTCAGCACCCCAAGGAAAAAGTGCCTGGAGAGCTCTTGATGTGAGGCACAAAGGAAAAGAGAAGCAAAATCGCAGTTAGAACAGAAGAAGAAAACGAAAGCACTGCCAACAAACCTTAACGCACAGACCCCCGAAGCTTCCAGCCAGGCAGCAGCACAGTCTTGGCTGTGTTAAGGCTGCACACAAGCTAGGCAAAGTGGCAGTTACCTGTTGCTCTCGCTTCTGTTTGCGCAGCTGAATCCCTTCCTCCTCTCTCCTCCGACGCATCTCCTCAGGGTTCAGGGCTTTGTTCTTGTAGCTCTTCATTCGGTAGTTGTCCTTTGCAGGGCTCGCCATGGTTTCTGTGAAGAGAAAGAAAAGGCCTCAGAGTTCTGGTCACCCTGTGCCCATGCACCCATGTCTTCTCCCCAACAAGGTCAGTGCATGTGGAGCATGGAGCGGCCAGGTTCGGTGGTCTTTTAGGGCAAAAAGCAAGAGCTGGCGACAGTAAGGGCTCCAAGTCAGAATGCCATCCGGACACCAGTCCACGTGGTGTGCTGTTATGGCAAGAATGTTGCTGCGTTTACAGGAGGCAGAGCAGATTTACTGTTCTGAAGGGAGCCCAGATCCAGCTTTGCAGTACTGAAGCACATTACCCGCAGGAAAAGCTTCCACTCAGCCAGCTCCCCCGCCCTCAGCAGGCACATCACTGAGTTTAGCTCAGTCTTCAGCAAAACTTCCTTCCCTTGTGCCACCAATGCAGAACCCAGACCTTGAGGCTTCTTCCCCACCCTCAGACATTTATTAAAGGCTGTTCTG
Source organism: Alectura lathami (assembly GCA_013399715.1). Classification (NCBI taxonomy): domain Eukaryota; kingdom Metazoa; phylum Chordata; class Aves; order Galliformes; family Megapodiidae; genus Alectura; species Alectura lathami. Next base: position 111,575 of record VXAV01002121.1, on the reverse strand, counting down.
GCAACAGCTGGATGTCACCCAGTAACTGTATCAACTGCAGCATTTCAGAGCAGCCTGCCGAAGCATCTAAACACATCCTCAGGCCTGGCAGCAATCCAGCAGAGCGCACAGCCAACAGAGGCCTTGGATTCACAGTCCCAATCAAAACACCGCACAAAGCCGAGCTGCACTCATCACGGGCCTCGTTCAGTCCTGCCAGACTCTGCAAGCGCGCAGCACCTGACCTACTTACCCTGCTGCTTCACACCTGACTAATGCAGCGCTCCAGCCTGATTACCTGTGTGCCTGCCTCCTGCCAGGGAAGTCACGCTCTGGTCAGCTCAGCGCAAGCAGCCAGCGCCAAACGGCGACCTGAGAGCAGCAGGAGAGCAAGTCCTCAGCCGCGCCCAGCTGTAATCCCCTGCTCTGACCATGTCTGCTGGACTCCAGCATCTTTGTTTCCTTGCAGCTGGAAGAAGGAGCCTGTGAAAGTTTGTGGTGCTCTCTCTTTATACCTCCATGTTTCAGATTTTAAGCACTCTTGAGCCACGTTGCTTACAGAAAGCCCTAGTCTGACTTATCAGCTGCCTCCAGCCACTCTGGAACCCCTCCAAGGTCAGCCAGGGAAGTTTGGGACCTCACAGCCCTCCTGCTAGGAGGGCTCACAGCCAAGCCAGAAGGGCATGCACAACGTACAGATATCCAACACTTCGTTGCTACTGAGAGAGGAAACAACTGGAAGAATTCATACGTTAACACAAGGAAACGTGCTTCCAGTTCTGGGATTTCAAGGAAATAGCCAGAGACACTAGGCATCCTAAGAAAAAAAAACACTCCTTTTCACTGCGTCTGCTTTCTAAGAGAGCATTCCCTTCCCTAGCTAAAACGTCAAGGACATTCTTGTGAGAAGCATGAGATAAACCGAAAACCACCAACACTCAAACTCCTCTGGTCACGTACGCTGCAACACACACCCGTGCCTGGCACACAGGCCTGACCCTGCCCTGAAGCCCAGGCCTAGAGACATCGTGAGGCTTGAGGAGCTGTAGCACAGGGGCTGCACGTTTATTGTCACCTCTGAGGCTGAAAAGATGACACCAGCTACAACCCTTCAGCAGTAAACGCAGCATTCCAGTGCCGGATTAGAAAGCCTTCCAGTGACTTGCTTGGGGCCCAGCAAAGCGGCCCGAAGGCGTGAGAAGAAGGGACTGTGTCATACCTGAGCACCACACCAAGGAACACGCAGAACGAAAAGCCTCAGAACAGGCTGCAGGGTTGGAGCAACCAACCTCCAGCAGGTCTGGAAGGTCTTCAGTCTTACTGGGGTTTGCCTCAGATCCTGTTCTAAGCAACCTCCATTTTAGAGTCTGTCCTGAATCAAGTGAAGGCAGGAAGCCCACTGACAACACCAAGCCACAGCTCGACTGTACCCTGCCAACAGCCCCGCTGTGCAGGAGCGCGATGCTCAGACACAGCTCTGGCTCCAGCTGTGCTTCACCCAGATCCCTTCCTGCAGCCCCATCTCGGTGCTATCGACGTACAGATTTTAATTCAGGAAATCTGCTTCTCTAGTGCTATTCGTTCGGACACTGCCAAGCCAGCACCAAGGGCTGGTGAGGGCACACAAGCAAAAGCTTGATTTGGACAGATATCAGCATAATCTCCAGCAAAGACAAGTGTACTAACTGCCTTTGGAAGGCAGAGTCTCCAGTTAAAAGGCAGTTTTTAAGAAAGAGAGGCGGAAAAAGTGATTGAGCAGCTCAGCACTACACCCAGGATTACAGCCAGGCCGTCACACAAATAGCTGAGCGCCACGTGACAGCTCAGCTGCCGGGACTTGCACAACCCCACTGCAGCGTCAGGGGGACGGGAGGCACCCCGAGCACACTGCACACGCGGGTCAAGGCTGCGTGCTCCAAGAGCATTACAAGCACTATGTGCACGCAGACCCCCAGGATTCAGCCAGCCCCCAGAGTGATTCTTCGCAGCCACCTGCCGCTGTGCAACAGTCTCTCTGGCTCCTGGTTTTCCTCTTTATCCTGTGCACGTTATCTCCTCAGGTGCTTTCCACTGACTTTCCCCAGCCCACCATCTACCTCAGCACTCTGATCATGTTGGAATGCCGATCTGTCTCATTTCTATGGCAACTGATGAATGTCAGATGCAAGCCTGCGACTTGGCCGTGAGCTCAGCAGATGCTGTAGGCACCAGCCTGGAGCAAGCGCAAACACACAAAACAGAACAGCAGCGTGCCAAGCGTGTACAGATTCTTCACGTGCAGAATTTCAGCGCATGACGTCGAGCTCATCCAGGTATCTGCACGTCAGCTTCTGCAGCATTAACGGCAGTTCTGCCAGCACGCATACCCACAGCGCGGCCCACCAAGTCAGACCGGTGGGATAACCTGGATTTTCTGAGCAACAAAGACAGTCACCTGCTCATTTGTGTGATGCACAGACAGTTCTCAGTTTTCACTTTGTGACTTAACATACAAATTGTTGCCCTGAAAAGTTTCTGCTTTTACAGAAGAGCTCTTGCCAAAGGGGCAATGGAAACCCAACAAGGGCATGTTTCTTTCAGCTGGTCTCAAGTTCCAGCTGTATTTACACACTCAAACCAAGACAGAAAGCTGTCCTGCTAGGGCAGTACCTCTCCTAGGGAAGGATTTTCTTCTCTAAGAACCAGCTCAGCCCTACCTTACATCAAGATAGTATCAGGTCACACCCTGGGATTACAGAGTCGTTCTGATGTTGTTCCAGGCAGAAGTCCTGGGCTCCAGGCTTACCTGCAGCGCTCCAGGGAACCTGGGCAAGAAGGCTGCTCCCTGCTCCACCACTGGTGGTCAAGCCACAACCTGCCAGCTTCACCCAGAGCAACTCACAGCCCGCAGCCGCTCCATGCACCCCTCTTCCTGGGGCCGCACCAGGCAGTCAGCAGAGCAGGTCGACTCTTCTGGCAGTGCTGGAGCCTGCTCCCTGCTCACCTCTCCAGCAGCCTCCTGCCTGCCCCCCGCACACCAGGCGCAGATCTCTGAGCTGTAACAGCTTGCTGAAGCTAAAGGACAAGACTCCTGCACATCTTGCAGATGTCTCAGCACATGCAACGCAAGAAGCATAATGCAGACACCTGGCCAGTGTGGGCAGACACCACAGCGCCAGCATCGTCCCTTCACGAAAGCACAAAGCCAGATTTCCACCCCCAGAACTGTCCAGGCAGCCAGTCAAACTCAACCCCGCCTGCCCAGGGTGGGAGCACACCTGCCCGGGAGCAGTGCTGCTAGGCAAGGGCTAGAGCTTGCCCTGTTCTACTGGAACATCACAGCATGAAGATGTTGTTAGAAAATAAAGGAAAACAAGAATCAGGATGGGTTTAGAACAAGGCAGCCAGTCCAGCTACTTAAACAGCAGCAGGTGGAGCACTTCAGAGCCTGGCGCACGTCACTGCCTTTCCAGACCCACACTGAACACACTACGCCCAAGGGTGTCGAGCCTTTCAGACCTGTAAGGTATCGGTGAGTTAAAACTCACTGCTATAACTTTTTAGGAGACCGTGTGCCTGCATCCTCTGAACTCGCCCTACAAAAAGCCCACATGAAACCCATCAACTTCTCCATGGCCCTTCCTCGTTCTGCCCCGCCAGGAAGAAAGGCTCAAGTGGGATTTTAGAGCCACTTTGGTATCACGCCTCCTTGTACACATCACATCCTCAGCATAAACACTGGGAAACTCTCCATGCCAACAGGTTCTGGGTGCTGGCACTTCTGGAACCAAGTCACTGATAAGAGCTGGTAAACTTAAATCAAAGCCAGGCAATTCCTACCGAGAGTGACTTCAGGGGCTCTGGGAGCCGAGAGTTCTCTTACAGGAACTCCTCCTTAGCATTCACCACTTAAATGAGAGAGCAGGGTGAGAGCAGGACTCGAGGCTCAGCCAGGCACTCAGGTCCTGTGAGCTCTGTGTGAAAGCCGACACGAGCTACAGCACCCAGCCCCGCAGCTAATCCCAGGGTCACCACTGCCGCCCCAGGATTACAACGGCTTCCCAGTGCCACGGGATCCGAAAGCCAGCCTTGCTTCTTCCCACTTCTCGGCGCTACCGAAAGCATTTGCTTCGCAGGGTTTGTCAGCTGCCCTCAGAGCCTCCCAGCTGAGTCACCGCGGGGACTCCATGCCTAAATCAGGACTTGTGCTGCTGAGTCAGACTGAGGGGACAGAACAGAAGCAGTTACACTGAGATCTGACCAGGCTTTTTTTTATTGTTTTTTTCCCCTAAGCCAAAATTCCCCTTCACGAAGGCAATCTTCAGAAGGCACCTATTACAGTCCTGTTGCTGGGCATAAGACACCTCGACAGCCAAGCCTGGCCGGCAGGGATGACTGACAGCTGCGTGTCTGGAGTAGGACGCAGCAGCAGAATCAGACAAGGGTACATTAACACCGCTGACGAGCTATTAGCACGGCTCCATCACCTTGTGCCCCCTTGTACATCTCAAAGCTGGCCCAGCTGAGCAGCAGTGGAGCAGATGACCTCCAAAGGTCTCTTCCAAACCCAGATTTCCCTGCCACAGTTTGAACTTGGTCAGTTACAATGAAAACAGTCCCTAAACCCACAGGTAACAGCAAAACACCCTGAACTACAACGCTGCCTTTCACAAGCCTTGCTGGCTGTGTTTCTGCCCAGCAGGAAGTTTGTTTCACACTGGCCTGATGCAGTTCTGAAGTTTGAGGAGCAAAGCTCTTCCGAACCTCAGGGTGGTGCGTTTTACATCACATCTTTCTTCAGCCTGTTCTTAAACCAATGCTTAAGCAGCTGCTGTCCAGCACAGCACGACGGTTCTTCACCACAGCAGCTACAGGCACGGACCCACTCGCTTCTCTAGAGGATCCTCTCCCAGGCAGTGTGTCCAGGACAGTGTAACAATTTCAGCTGAGACTGCAGAAAGCGAAGCCAAAATCACCCGTACTTCTTGAACACAAATTAAAGAAGTTGGTGGTGGTGAATATATACAGAGTTGGACTACCTGCTTGCGCTGCCTGCAAAGGCAGCTCTGAACCACTGCCAGACATCAGCCAAGAACAAGTTCTTCTCTTGAGCCTGTGATTTCGTCTCCCTGTTGTTCTGATAGCTTTGTAGCGAACAAAAAAATTGGGAAAACCCCACTAAACCGCTCAGAAGACTGCGGAGAGTAAAGGAAAGCGAACAGTTGTGCTGACAGGAAAACAGCCCTGTGAGAAGCGCTAACAAACAAGCAGCAACTTGAGGCTCCTCCTCGACAGCCCTGGAGTTACCCCAGCTGGTGCCAAAGCCCAGCACAGCCGTGTGCCATGGTGCTGCCGCTCGCGCAGGTCCAGCTCACAGTCGGTGTGCTCTGAGCGCTCCCGCACACAGGCTGCTGCCGCGCATGGAGGACGCTCCGTGCTGGCGAAACACCCATCCGCAGCCACCGCGGGCTCATTCCTGCCTGCTTCAGCCACCAAGAGCCTGCGATGCGATAGCGCTGCTGGAATGCGCAGCCCGACCGGGGGAGGGGAACGCGGGATCCAGCTGGGAGGGACCCCGGGGTGAGCCCAACACCCGTGAGGCCTCCCCTGGGCTGCCCTGAGGTAAGAGCCCACCAGCCCTCAGTACGCTTCGGTTTAAACTCTGCCCCTCTCCTGACCTCTTCACCCCAGAAGGGTCTGCAGCTTTAAGTCCTCTTCAGCCTGATTTACACCTCCCAAGACCTTCAGATTTCCTGAGGCGCATACGATGGGCTGTGTGGGGTGTAACAATCCCTCAGCCGAGGTCAGAGAGGCCTTGGTAACAGCTCTCACAACAAGGATTAACCCAAACTTGACACACGAGAGTCAGACAGCCCTAAAGCGACCTGAAGCAGTCACAGACAGTTACAGAGGGTGACAGAACCCCAGCAGGCTCAGCCCCCCCCACAGGTTCGATAAGCGAGCTCCTCCGAAGGAGGACGGATTACAACAAATGCCGAGGAGTCAGAACTTTCACTGCTACAGCACCGTGCCGCTGCTCAAGCTCCCTTCACAAAGTTCATGTTTGCTCACCTGAACTCAAACAAACAAAGCCAGACAGCCCAGTGACCAGCTAAACTCATCAGCCACAGGAGTTCTGCTGAGAACCAGGCACCACGGCCTGCTCCGCGGGCTGAGCGGCTCCACAGACACTGAGACCCGTGCGCCGCCAGGGGAGCAAGAACTGAGGAGCACGACCAGCCCCTGCGAGCACCGGGGCACCCCCACCCTGCACACAGAAGGGAACAGCATCGTGCCGCCACCATTCAGACCCGTCAGCTTGTGACGCTGAAAGCAGCCTGGGTTTAACACAGAAGTTAGTTAAGCTACATAAAAAAAAAAGTTAAGTAGTATTAAATTGTCGCTGTCAGAGAAGCATCTGCTTTGAACTTCAAGAAGAAGCTGGAACTCAGCAGGGGAACGGATGGGAAAGCTCCTCCACGTCAACATCCTCCGCTACAGGGGACGCGGGTGGCGTACAGGCGCCCAGCACCGGGCCTGAGGACGCGGCTCCGCTCAGAGCTGCCAGCCCAGGTCTCACACCGAGCCGCACGCTCAGCCCTGAAGGCTCTGCTAGGCTGGGAGCTGGCGCGGCCCTCGCAGACCTGCGGCCACCGAGCCCTGCAGCACCGCAGGAGGGGACTGAAGGCGGCACAGGGGGCTCCGACGAGGGCGTTGTGATCCAGCTGCGCCCCACCGCAACGGCACTTCCGAAGGCGGGTCAGGATAAACGATCAGAACCGGTAAGGCCTTGATCCTTACTGCCCAGAGGGCTTTCTGTGTTACAGACAGCGTGCTGGCTCCAGGCTGCGCTTTGCTGCCCACCTCATCCACCCAGCTCTGCCTTGGCACTTGAAGCCTCAGGAAGCTCTCGCTTCCCTGAGCGGGGAAATTCAGCTTCAGGCTGTCAAAGATGGCAAAAGCCTCCTGCAAGCCAGCACCTTTGGGGGGGCCATGCTCGGTTATGGTTTACGCGCAGCTAGCAGAGAGCTGCCCACTACTTCCCTGAACCCCCGAGGACCCTCGGCCTTACTGCTCGTGCCCACAGCTGCCCCAGCGCGGCTGGTCCGTGCGCAGCCTCGGGAGATGCGCTGCTCCGGCCGGCCGCGGTGACAGGCTGCGCAGGGCCCGGCTCACTCGCGCTGCTGCTGAAGTTTTTTACTGAACCTGCCGAGGAGGGGGCTCCCAGATCTCCGCCTTGACGAAGGCGGTCGGGGTTTCAGTCCAGTTCAGTTTGGAATTACAACTTATGGTGGAGGTTTATGTGACGTGAAGTGGGGAAAAAAAAAAAAACCAACCACCCCGTACCGTGGTGACCTACAGGGCAGCACACAAGCTGAAGCCGCCAGGGCCCCGCCGGGCCGCCAGGACACCGAGCAGCTCAGCTCCCCCCGGGCAGGGCCCGAGCCTCGGCGGCCCGCCCTCAGGGCGGCCAAAGC
>VXAV01002121.1:81394-93942 GCA_013399715.1 Alectura lathami | reverse complement strand
GGAAGCCCCGGGCGGGGGCGGTTCGGCCCCGCGGTCCCGTTCTCGGCTCTCCCCGACGGCTCCCTCCCGCCGCCCCCCGCAGCAGCCGCAGCCATGGAGATGCAGTCGTACTACGCCAAGCTGCTGGGAGAGCTCAACGAGCAGCGCAAGAGGGACTTCTTCTGCGACTGCAGCATCATCGTGGAGGGGAGGATCTTCAAGGCGCACAAAAACATTCTGTTCGCCAACAGCGGCTACTTCAGGGCCTTGCTGATCCACTACATCCAGGACAGCGGGCGGCACAGCACCGCTTCCTTGGACATTGTCACGTCGGAGGCCTTCTCCGTCATCCTGGATTTCCTTTATTCCGGGAAGCTAGATCTCTGTGGGGAAAATGTCATTGAGGTCATGTCGGCAGCTAGCTATTTGCAGATGACTGACGTGGTCAACTTCTGCAAAACCTACATACGGTCCTCGTTAGATATTTGCAGGAAAATAGAGAGGGAAGCGGCCTTCTACCAGGCTGACAGCGGGAGCGGTGGCTGTGCCAGAGAGGGCCCCTCCTACGGCTCCAAGGGCCACTGCTCCGCGTCCACCTCGTCCGTGCAGGAAAAGGACGGGGTCCCGGACTGCCAGCGGGATCCTCCCTGCGGCGAGTGCGGCAGCTGCCAGCCCCTGGAGCTGGTGGTGAGGGACCCGGTGAGCAGCGACTCCCTAGACGACGCCAACTCTTCCCTGCCCAAGGGGGTGGAACCCAAGGTGGAGTTTGACGCCGACGAGGTGGAGGTGGAAGTGGGCGGGCGGCTGCAGCAGTACCCGAGCGCGTTGTCCCTGGAGCAGATGGAAGAGGGGCTGCACGGCGGGCAGGCCGTGGACCTGGCCTGCAATAACTATCACATGAAACAGTTCCTAGAGGCCCTGCTGCGCAACAGCTCGGCTCAGAGGAAGGATGACGTGGTTCATCACTTTGTCCGGGGCTTTGAGGGTAGGCCAGAGGATGCGGGGGTAGCCATGAGCTCCATGATGGACATTCACAGCGACTGGTACAGTGAGGACGCAGGTGAGAGGACTCGGGGGTGCAGGCAGTGTGGTCGGTGAGGAAACCGCTCGGTTGTGTGACCTCTGTTACTCTTTCTTGTTCAGGAGTACATTGCTGAATATTATGCCATAGCGAAATAAACTATTGCTCTGGACTTCAAAAGCAAGCTGTACTCGTTTATTCAGTGCAGCATCCGGGAGGTAAGTATCTGTGGTAGGTTCCACAGCCGCTTTGAAGCAGGTCCTGGAGCTTGGTGCTGGTGACGCTGCTTCAGCAAACGGTCTCCTCTGGGACCTGGTTGGATGGCGGGGGAATTTGAAACGCTGACGTTGTGAGAGGAAGGTTCTTTTGTAGGAGCGCAGCTGGGCAGGTTCATGGGCTGCTGCAGGAGGGCTGTGCTGTGTAGGCTGACACACCAGAACTGGCTTATTCCAGCGGAGCTCCTGCCGGCCACTGGGCTGCAGGACGATAGGCCGTTACGACTTTAACCTTCAAAAAGACAGAACTCAGTGTTGCTCAGTAATATGATGCCTAGAGTGTCTTTAAGAACATGGAAAGCTTTAAACCGTGTGGTATCCCATAAAGACAAGACTTAATCTTTACTTCCAGAGGCAGACCCTTTTTCGTACGCTGGTCACCTGCTGGGTGCCCACTGGGATGTCCCGTGCTGGCAGGAGTGTCTCCTAGCAGCAGTGTCAGGCGCCTGGAGGAGAAGGTGGTCATGTCCATAAGCATTTCTCCTAAAATGGACATGAAGGATCTGGGGATCTGATCAGCTTACAGTAATGCTGGCGCACAGCTTGCCTCCTCCAAACTGTCTGATGAAGAAGGGAGGCAACTGATGCATGCTGCAAGGGACAAAACTGCTCAGGATGTGGCAAACGGGAAAATGGTGTGGGCAGCAGAAAGGAAGTTGGTCATGGAATGATCTCTTCTAGATAGCAAGCTCTCATTCTTGTTATTTCCACCTCAAGTGTGATCCTAAAGCCAATAAAAACAATATCTTCTCCCACGGCTCTTAGATAATTACTCTGGTAAGTCACTGATCCAGTCTTACGGTCAACAAAACGCTGGAGTGAACTGCACAGCCTGCAGAGCTTGTCTCTGGTCTTTGCCAGGTAGCAAGGTGAGAGCAGCTAACACACACTTGGCTTACCTTTTTTGCCCCTCTTCAAATCTTGGCATTGTTAATATTCCGTTAAAAGGAAATCTAGAAATTGATGGAGGACCTCGGGTGCTAACGACAATGTATTAAAGGGTTAACACGAGATGTGCTTTAAATAGGAGGAGCAAAACTGAAATCTAAAGTTGATCATGGTAGGCAGTCAGTGGGATGGGAACAGCGCTCAGCTTTTGGTGCTGCTGCTGCCTTCAGCATTCTCACAAGGCACCAGGGGTGACAAGCGCAAAGTCCCGGTGAAAGTGGCGTGCTCGTGCTTTCAGGCTGGCAGACGAGAGATGCCACCCGCTCTGAAGTGTGCGTCTCTGCCCCAGTCATCCCCGTCCCTGTCACAGCTGGTGGAGGGTGGATGGCCGCCTCCGGAGCTCGGAAGCGAGGCAGATCTGCAGCCTGCTTTTCTTTTTGTGCGTAGAGGTCCGGATGCCCAGGAGGGAGGTCTGAAACTGGGTGAGCTGAATTTCACTTACGGGTTTCCTGTTGATACCAGGCACTTTATTTTGAGATTGAGTTGGGCAAACCTCAGTAAGAGGAATGTTCTCCAGTCCCAGCTGATTTGGTGCAACTGCTGAAGAGCTGAAGATGCAAATACTTCTTTGGGTCGGTGCCTGAAGCACTGGAGAAAACTGGTCTTCTAATGTCACATCCAAACCTGGAAAGGCAGCTCGTGTCTGGGCTGATGCGGAAAAGTCTGGCAGCACTCATGCTCGTGTAAAATGGGATCTTCACATTTAATTCCCTATTTTTGCATCTGACTTCAGATATGTTTATGTGCATGTGGTCTGATTTTAGGAAGAGTAAAATTGGAATCCTTCATCTTGTTCCTTCTAGTAGAAAGGCTGAAGTGAGTACCTGCAGAGACATCCAGATTTTCAGCTGGGTTCCCCACGTCTGACTTCATGCACGTTGTAAAAGCATATGGGAAACAGTGCACTACTGCTACCTGTGAATTTATGGTAAAGATTTTAGTTGCCAATGCTGTTTAACAATAATGGTAACCTTAAAAAAGAAAAGACTTTCTCCTGGGCACTAAATTAAATAGCTTCTTAAAATAAAGTTAATGTGGTTTTGCGTTGTGAGCCAACTCGCTTAGCCATGCCGCACGCTGGTTTTCGAGGGGCTTCACCACCTCCAGCTGCATTAATGGTTCTTGCCATTGCACAGCCTACAGAAATTCCAGGTAAGCCAAACACAAAAAGCGTGGAAAACGCAGTTCTGTCCCGACTCGGAGTTGCAGCGAGGACGAGAAGCCAAGGCAGCCAACTCTGCTGAGCTGCCTAATGCAATGCGCTGTTTTTTCCCAAAGGTGACGTGCTGGTTGTGCCCATCAAGCTCCACAAGTGCCCGTTCTGTCCCTACACGGCCAAACAGAAGGGAATCCTGAAGCGGCACATTCGCTCTCACACAGGTGAGAGGCCCTACCCCTGTGAGACGTGTGGGAAGCGTTTCACTCGGCAGGAACACCTCCGGAGCCATGCTCTAAGTGTAAGTTTGAGAGACTACCGGGAAGCTTTTAAGGCAGACTGTTCTTGTTGTTTCCCGATCCTGTTTCCCAGAGTATCCTGGGCAAAGTGGTTGTTGCCAATGTGAGACAACCTTTCCTAACAGTACGCTTGAGGAACTGGTGTCTGGCTCGTCAGTAGTTACGTAGCCGCAGATCTCTGTCGCTGTAGGTGCCGTAGGATCACTGCCCCTTAGCTTAAGTGCAGGGCTTTGCTGTAGGAATATGTGCAAGCCTGCTCCCCAGAAACAGCAGTAGCTGAGAATTGCCTTTTTTTGCCCCATGACATTTTCTTTTTAACTTCAGGTGCATCGATCAAATAAGCCAATCATCTGCAAAGGCTGCAGGAGAACGTTCACCAGCAGCCTGTCTCCAGGGTTACGGCGCTTCGGCTTGTGTGACAGCTGCACCTGCGTGACCACTACGCACGAGGACTCGATGCCCATCAACCTCAGCCTGATGGAGCCCTCCTCAGAGGGCCAGGAGAAGGGGGACCCGGATAACGACTGGCCCATATACGTGGAGTCTGGGGAGGAAAACGATCCGGCTGATGATGATGATGCTGATGGTGATGACAAGCAGGAGATCCACAGGAGCCTGTCGGACCGAGAAGCACTCATGTAGCAGTGAGGAGGTGGGAGGACGGAGAGTCTTTCCCTGACAGCGGTTGGTCTGCAACAGAAAACTGCATATTTATTCAGTTAGTGAGACTGAGCTGTTTTTTTAATCATTCCATTTTTTAATAGAAGAATGGGGAGAACGAGAATTTTTAACACTTCTAAGTTTTCAGGGCTGTGCACCAAAATTCTGTGAAGAATCTTCTGACTGGGGTTCACAGAGGTTTTGCTTGAGCAATCTCCACTCGTGTCTGCCTCCCAGTTTTGAGGAAGACGCAACGTTTTGTAGGTGGAACACCCCTGCTGTTTTGATAACAGGTTTCTTCAAATAATGTTGTCGAGATTCTTAATCCCTCCTCTGAAAGGGGCACTATCATCTCTCTGAAGATTGGGTCAGAAGAAGGGTAGCTTTCATCCATTACCTTGGACTTTCGTAAATTAAGTTGTGATCCTTCTGTATCAGGACAGTATTATCTGAACTGTAAACTCTTCTCACAGCCGTACTGTGAACTCTTCTCACAGCCGTACTGTGACCTGGAAACCAAGGCAGACACACCAGGATAACAGAAAAATGCTGCTGCTGAAAGCGTAGAACGCAAGAATAAATATATTTCACATATCCCCGACTGCAAGTATTTAGAGAAGAAGTTTCTCATTCTGATTTTTTTTTTTTTTTTTACTGCATCTTCCTCTTTCAAGAGCTCAGACTAGAGATCTTGAGGTGTGTCCTTGATGTCACTTAGGCACCAGCAGTCTTGGCTTCAGAAATACTCAGCACACGTGGAGGTGTGTGTTGTCCTGGTCTCTCAGCTTAGTCTAAGGGAACTGCCCGGTTCTCTTCAGCTGTTTACAGCAGAAGTTAAAAGCTGTCAGTCAGCTCACCTTGGAGTTCTAATTCTGGTAGATGGAACCATCAGATTCGCCGCTGGTGTGGCTGAGGAGCAGTTACGTACAGATCTGTGAGCTGTGCGTGTGGAACAGCTCTGTCCCCAACAATTGGGTGGGAAATCTCAGACATTTCTACTAGCCTCTTTGTATGCAAAGCTTTTCCTTTTGCTCTGTTCAGTCTTTGGCAATCTTTCTCATGGTTTGTATTGCTGTACAAATTTATACAAGTATTGTTATTTTCTGTTTTAAACTCCATTGTGGACCTCCTGTTTCACTGCTGGGACAGCTAAGGGTTGGCTGTCAAACGAGGTGAGATTTTTACCTTTCCAGGTAAAGCAAGGCTGATTGAAGCTGTCAGAAATCAATCTGGGAAACTTGGGAAGAAAATCCTGTTAGTTCAGGGTAACCTACTCTTTCCCAAAAGGAGACAGAACTGAAAGACACTGTGAAGTAAGACATCGTGCTTCTTGTTCATGAGTGTTTAATGGGAAGGCAAATTGTACGTGAGGCTTTCTAGCTGGCGTGAGTGCTAGATCAGAAGGCTGTAGCCAGACACGGCTGAGAAAGAATGAGCAGTTCCTCCCACATAAGCGTTCCTTGAGGATTTTAGTGGAGGGAAAGTCTTTAAACTTGGTAAATATAAGATGGAACCTAAACAAAGCAAAGCAGAGCCCTCTGATTTAACCAGTTATGGGTTTGTGCATACCTAGTGATTATTATTATTTTTTTTTTTACATAATAATAATTCAGCATCTCTATCTGCTTCGTTCTACAGTGAAATGGTAATCCTGCAGTGATACTGCAGTTAACTTGTGAGAAGTGATTCTGATGCCACGAATGCAGTTAAGGATTCATTGCCAGATGATGTACTTTGAGGGAAAAAGAAACAAGCTTTTTTTTAGACGAGTCACTCTATTAGTGATTCAGCAGAGGGACAGAGCCTTGTTTTGAGGCGTCTCTCTGGGTCTGTTCCTGGTGAGCGTCACCTTTACGTGAAGATCTTGACCTCACTTGCTATATTGATTTTCTGTAACTTAAACTGAGTAAGCTTTCAGTAGTTCCTATCCCAGATCATATATAAATTTGAGTTTGCGGTAGCTGAACGGGATCATGGTGGCACGCAGAAAAATCTCACTGGGTCAAGACAAGAAACCCAGGGCTCTGTACTCTCAGTATTAGCCATCTCACTGACGACCATCGGAGGGCAGCTTGTGTAGATGCCAGATTTGGAGCTGAGCTCCTCCGAAAATTTGGCTGTGGTTTTGGGTCTTAAGCACTTTTGAAAATCTGAACAAAACGTGGCCTTGTAAATTGAGCCAGCATGTTTGAAAATGCCACCTCCAGCACTGCTACTCTTTTTGTTGAGCACATGCAGCTTCAGAGCGTTTATTTTTGGTCTCTGATATTGGAAGGACATCTGGGTGTGAGAACACCTGAGGAAGTCACAATATTTGATAGGAGACTGGCTCACTGATGAAGGTGGGATGAGAATGTAAATAGGGATCCACAAGGACACTTAGTGACCAGGCATCCCGCTGGCATGGCTGGTGGTTCTAGCATGCAGATGCCACATCACTGTAAATATTGGCAGAGGCCACTACACATGGAGTATCAGCTGAGCATGGTTCTGGCTAGCGTGCTGCAGTGACACTGACAGAAGATCTAGCTTGTCATGTGGCTGAGCTGTGCTGAGGAGCAGGCTAGCTGACTGAACCTGTGAAGACATTCAGAGTAGGGAAAAGTAAGTGAAAGTCTGCAGTTAAAGCCGCAGGAATGCCTGCGGAGACCTTCAGCAATTTTACTTAAACCTGCTTTCTTTGGTCTTAGAGATGGTTCTTGTGTGTCTTGTGCATAGGGGATGGAGCTGTGTTGAGGTCTGTGTAACCTGGGGTGGGGATGTGCCATTCACCTTCTGGGCTGAAAGTGACCACCCCAGGGGGTGTTTCCTGTTGATATGTCACACTGTGCTGCTTTGTTTTCAGTGGAGTCCTTCAGCTTTTGTATTTAGTAGAAGAGGATGGAGTTAATCCACATTCTTGTGACCAAATGTTCATGTAAATGTTTGCTGTGCTTCCCACCTAGTTTTTTGATGTTTTTCCTGAAATCTTCCATTGTAGATCCAGCCTCCACAAGCTTTGAGAAATGGCGTTGCTGTTATAAAATATTTATATGGTGCTTGAGGAGGAATCAAAGATGTTTTTAAGAAACTCATTTCTAATACAATCTCTTTCTGGAAGTTTTTTAAAGGCCACGCAGCCTACCTATTTTGAAGTCTTAGCTCAGTGTGATTGACTTGTTTAGCAGTATATGTTTTAGCATACTTTTGCACATAATTGCGCTGTATTTCACTAACGGAATACATGCTGCACTGGTATTCGTAGTGCATTTGACCTGTTGGTGCAAGACCTTGCATATCCTGAAGGTGTGGGCATTTCATTCACTGATGTTTTGTAAGGCAGTTCCATAACTGGGGTCCTTCGGTCTAGATTCAGTGACGAACTCTTCTAAGCCGAACCGTACCTGTCAAAGGGACTGAACCGTATTTGTGGATCTCGGAGCATTCTTGAGCTTTTGGATTCTCTAGAAAATAAACCTCTCTAAGAGGGTTGCTTTGATTTTTTTTTTTTTTTTTTAACCGTTCAAAAGTTGACTTAGTAAATCTGAGTGTGTCTAGGTTAAGGTTCCCATTTAAGTGTCTAGGTGTTAAAGTGAATGCACCCATTTCTGCTGACATCCACTGTGCAAGCAAAAATCAGATCCTTGGCAGGAAAGGATTCAAAGGATGCTGTCAAAACACAACCAAATGGGATTTTTTAGAAAATCTTTTCTATTATTAATACTGACTTTGTTTTCTTACCAGTTTTTGTAGTTTTATAACCATCTTGAATTTTTAAAATCTTTTTTAAAGCTTTCCTTTTTTTCATGCCGGACAAGAAAAATCCCTGCCATGAGGAAGCAGTCACCGATGCTAGCTGGAAGAAAATCTTAGCAAATGCAGTTAATAAAGTGCATAGTGGAAAAAATAATAATGTATTTTTTCCTAGATCATTTTGCAATGACATTGGATATTTCACATATGGGCTTTTTTTAAACCTGCTTTTACAGACTATGTTTGAAATCTGTATTTATCTGTTGATTTCAAATATCTTGAATCAATGAAAAATGTAATAACTCCCACTTTTTTCACTTTTTTATGGTGAAATATGATTACTTATTTTATTGGGATCTTTAGTCTTACACATTTTTCTTTCAGACAAGTCTGGGAATTATTCACATTTTCAAACCTGTTTATTATTGATCTTTTTAATCGCTAAAACGTTTTTACTAGTATTTAAGATTTTTGGATCCAACTTAACAGCACCCTCTAATGTGCACCTAAAAAATCCATTTCTTCCTTTAAGGCCCATTGTTAGCACGTGGGCCGAGTAGTTGAAGCAGTCTGTTTTTTGCCTGTTGGATTGCTTGAAATTCAAGTCTTCGGCATGTCTAGAAATGCCAGCAACACGTGTGAGCTCTGAAGGACGCTGGGCGGCTGAAGTCTTGCCACGTTCCCGCTGCTGCTGGGTTTGGAGTTGGAGTTGTGGTGGTGTCGTTTCTGCCATGCAGCTCCATGGAGCACTTCTTGTGAAACACAACCCTGACGGTGATTATAACGATTTGTTTGGTTTTATTGCATGTTTATAGGTAGGTGTGTGGATAGTAGTAAAATAAAATAAAAATAAAAACA
This sequence comes from Alectura lathami, assembly GCA_013399715.1. Taxonomy (NCBI): domain Eukaryota; kingdom Metazoa; phylum Chordata; class Aves; order Galliformes; family Megapodiidae; genus Alectura; species Alectura lathami. The sequence goes on along the minus strand of VXAV01002121.1, from coordinate 85,014 downwards.
AAAACCCCAACCCCCTCAAAACAAGAAGTGCTGTACACAGCAATGCCAGCCCCAAATACCCAAAGGCAACGCACCGGGCTTTAAAGCTCGGGCTGCCAACCAAGACGCAGAATATTTGGACGGCCAAAACCCATGACTGTTGTTTACACACTTCTAGCACAACCAGCTGAGTCTGCAGTCCCGTGAGCGCTTTGACACACGATCGCTCCTGTTGAACTGGGCACAGGGATACACTGACAGATCTGCAGAACTGGAAACCAAACCAGATTTTAGAAATTCTTCAAGTTCCTCAGTTGCAAGGCTTACTTTAATTCTTAGCGGCTGTCTTCTTGTCAGGTTGAAAGAGAATTACGTGAACAAATTTAATTTTAGAGACAATGACTTGTGCTACTGATTTTATTTTTTTAATTTTGCCTTATTTTTGTTTGTCATTAACTAAGGCATGTGAGCTCTGAACCAAAAATGAATAGCTCAAACAAAAATAGGAAGCTTGCTTTGAAATTTTCTTGTAGTTGTTTGTGTTTTTAAGAAAGTCATCTTCTGTTGGGTGGTAACAGCTATTGGTAGCTGTAACAGCTATTTCCAGTTCACAGAAATCTTTGAGCGCCTCCATCTTTGGAGACCTGGAGGAGGATTCTCCTCTTCTCCCGTGTGAAACTGAAAACTAGAACACGCGCTGCACTGAGCGATGGTTAACACTTTGTGTTTGGGGAGACACCCTGCTTCTAGACCTTTGCCATTTTAGATATCACATGCAGATGGTTTTACGGGTAGATGTGAAGACCTTTGGAAATCTCAAAGCCCGTTCCAGGGTCTGCCCATGCTAAAGTCTACGGCAGCAATGCTGTGTGATCAAAACACGAGTTTAGTAGTTCAAATAAATTTCCCTAGAATACTGACTGGTGCAAATAATGTTTTCATTTGTACCATCCGAATCTGACGTATGTGAAATTCACTTCTCACGTCTTCCTCTGAATTTCCATCTTTTTATATTGTTCACTGTTTTAACTCTTTTTCTATTGTTTAATGAACTTTTAAATGTAGCAAAACAATGACATTTTTAAAGTGCTCCATCCAAGAAAGGGTACCTTAAAGGAACAAGAAACAATATCCAATATTAAGCAGATTATTTTGAAGTGCAAGACAAATGTCAGGGAATGAAAGAAGGGATGGACATCTGGTGCTCTGGATCCATGGGTACTTAGGATAAATAGTCTACATGGGGAAAAAGATCCTGTAAAGTCCTGACTTATGGGTCTTTATAGTATTGCACAAAAGATAGCCTTGCAGCGTTCACAGACAATTCAGAGAACAGCCCACGTAGCAGTGCAAACCCAGATTTAATAACTGGACATTGTTCGCAGGTCATGAGAAGCTGCAACAACATTTATCACAGGCTACCAGATCTGCAGGTGTACCTGTCCTGACACTGAGACATCTGCCAGTGTATGTATCAGGGAGGGAAAAAGAAATTCAGCCAAAGTTGAGGGTTAATATACATTCCCACCATGTAGGCCATTTATCCTTTTTGAGGGGTGGGGATCGAATCTTTAAGTGCTTTCTGTAACTTTTTTTCTGCAGTGGTGCATTACTGGATCTGTGTTCATTGTGTGTTCAATATGTGTGCTGTATATCTTTATATTGTTGTATGCAGTCTAGTTCTTTTATAGTTGAAGAACATAAAGGATCAAATATGAATCTCACAGTTGGTGTCCTTTTTCCCCGTTTGAGACTTACCACAAGGGCAGCTACATGAGCTCATCTGCGCGGTTGTCCTTTTCACACCAGCAGCCAAAAGCAGTTGCTCTGAGGAAGAGTATGGGATGCACAGAGCGGTGCTTTCACCTGACTGCTCCTTACAGTTCATGACCTGGGGACCTCCAAAGGCACGGGGCACTGCTGCACGTCACCCTCAAGTCTCTGTGACTGTGTCCAGTATCCCCTTGCAACATTTTGCATCCACAACAGCCTGTGGCAAGAAGTTCCAGTGCCCAATTATGTCACGTGAAGAACCATGTCCTTTGCTTGCTCTGAGCCTGCCACCTGCTCGATTCATTTGCTGTCACCTTCCTCTTCTACCAGAATCAGCAGTGAACGATCAGTCCCTATTGCTCCTGTCGTGATTTTATAGACTTATAGCTTGGATACGTCACACTCCACAGACATTTGTACAAAGCTGTGCCAGACTTCAGCCTTTCTCTTCTCCTGCTCTGCACGATTACAGGTTCCTGCGTATCCTCTGAGATGAGGGGCACAAGGCTTGCATGCAGTATTCAACACGCACTATTAACTCATGGTAGGAACTCAGAAGCTGCGTCCTAGTGTTGTGCTGGGTTACCCTGAAAGGGGAACAGTGAGGACAAGAGGGCTGCTAACTGTCCTCAGGGCTGACTTTGGAGTCGGCTCAGCCCATGCACCGTTCTGACTTCCATGTAAAAGCCAGATAAATTGCTCGATGTTTGCAGGTGGCACAGATCAGAGGAAGACTACGAACCAGCACGTAGAGTGGCTGGGATGGGCTGGTCAGATGCAGGTACACCAGATTCAAATGTTTCCAGTTGATAATTAATGCCACTGTCCAGTGAACTGAAGAGATCCATGCAAAATGCTGCGTAAACTCCAGGCACTCTCTCATGTTCAAGGATGACTAATTTAAGCTAGTCAGGCACAGAACGGAGTCTTATACAAAAGGTGTCATGAAATTTAAGTATGGCCTGCATATCAACATTTGAAAGAAGATGGAATTAAACAGTGGTATTAGGCTGGTGAAAAACATTGTTACAACATAAATGGATAGAAATTGAATATGAAGGCATGCAGACTAGGAGAATGTTTCTAACGATCAGAGAAAAAAGTCTTTAGATATCTTCCTGCTTTTGCTATAGTGGGGAATGGAATGTAAATTGTTTCAAGATGGAATGTCCTAAGTTTATGCTAGGGAGGGCTAAAAGGACGCAAAGGACACAGTTTAGGCAGAATGGCTCCCAGGGGTAGACAACATTTTATGACAAATAATGGAGGTGTCAAGACAGGAGAGACCCTGGTGGTAAAAAGAGGAAAGGGAAAGATACCAAACTTCAAGTGAGAGAAGTTAAGAGGTTCAGGTAGGATTTCAGACATGATTTCTTTCTTTTCAAAAGACAACAGACATATGAAAAAAAAAAATAGATATTCCATCTCCTCTTCAGGAAGCTGCAGGCATGTTAAAGAAGGATTTGGGTCATCAAGGCCCGTGCTATACATAAAAGTGTGAGAAGGAAGCATCTAGGGCATCACATCCCCCCTTGGGTAGCATGTGGGTGTGAGAAGAGGAAAGCAGCCCAGGCTGCAGGGCGACGAGGCGGAGGGAGCTGCTGGGCTGTGCCTGCAGTCGGTGCGTTGCCCCTTTAATTGTGTCCCCAGCCCTCGGGCGTCTCTGTCCAACGCCCACGTCAGCAAATACCTTTTGTTTCTCTCGCGTTCGGGCTTCCAGGGCTCGGGGCGGCGGGAGCAGCAGGCTACCGGAGGCTGCAGCAAGCCCCGAGCGCGGCCGGGGATCCCCCGTCCTCCGCCCGCTCCTCCCGGCCGAGCGAGCGGCAGCCGCCCGCGGAACCCAGGCGGTGAGTGGCGGCCGGGCAGCG
>VXAV01002121.1:43674-60911 GCA_013399715.1 Alectura lathami | reverse complement strand
CAGCCCGGCCTGGGCTCGGGGCTGTGCTTCGGGGCTGGGGGCTGGGGGCAGGCGCTGGCCGTTTTCTCTCGCTGAGGCTGGCCGCGGGGCGTGTGGGACGGCCGCGGGGCGGTGACCCCTGGTCTGTGGCTTACGGGGCAGGGCTGCGCCTGGGCCGCTGCGTTGAGAGCAGCTGCTGGGCCGCTGTTCGAGCACCGCGCAGCTCTCGTCTGGCTTCCGCAGTACCTTGTGGCACCGAGCTTTAGGTTTTATTGCACTGCGTCTGCTTGCTGTAGTCGATGTTAATTCAGAGCCTGTCAGCAGAAACGGGTCAGCGCGGGCAGCGGGGGGGTCGCTGGTCTAGCTGCTGCTCCAGCAGGGCAGTGGAGCAACAAACCCGTGCGCGCTGCGGGTGTTATTCATGCCTGCTCAGAATGTTGTGCGTGTCTTGTAAGTATATTGATAAAGGCTAACATCATGCGTTTTATTAAAAAAAAAAAAAAAACAACAACTTCAGCAGCCTTTGATGATGCAGTCGAAGAACGCGTGATCAACGAAGAGTATAAAATATGGAAGAAGAATACTCCCTTCTTGTATGACTTGGTAATGACCCATGCTCTGGAGTGGCCCAGCCTGACAGCTCAGTGGCTTCCCGATGTGACAAGGTAAGCTGCTTCCTCTGGAGCAGAAAAATACTAAATCTAGGCCTGTTTTTTTTGTTGAAGTGAGACAACATATGGCTCCTTCCTGTCTCAGTTGCTTTTTGTATCCTTGCCTTGCCAACAGCAAGCTGAGGGCTGCAAGTTCTAGAGACACTTTTAATTTGGGAAAATGCCTTTTATCACTGAGAAGACACTTTCACACCTTTGATTTTGACACTTTCCTTCTTCCAGCTTCACCCTCCTCTTTAAAACGCAAAACTCTCCTCCCTCCAAACGTAGAGCTAAATATAATTTCAGTTTAAGCTCTGTTTTGTCCTAAGCTTCCATAACAACGCTCTGCTTGCAAAGAATGTTCCTGTGCCTCAGACCATGCACTTGGGAGGAGCTGGTAAAGCCTCTTGAAGGAAGGCAAGGGAATGTGTTGGAGCTATTTAGAGGTAGATAGGTGCTGTTGTGCCACAGGAAATTTAATTTGAGCTCTTGAGTTGATACAAGTGATTTCCTCTGCAGGAAGAAGATCCAGGGTCGGAACAGGAGCAGGAGAGCAGTGGCAACTCTTAAGGGTGTTCTTAGTGCGAGGAGCTGTCATCCAAAGCTGCGGAAGTCAGCTCGATAGCTGTGTAAGCCTTTTCTTTTGTGTCTCATGCAAGTCTCTTCTCTTGCAGACCTGAGGGCAAGGATTTCAGTATTCACCGGTTGGTCCTGGGGACCCATACCTCAGACGAACAAAACCATCTTGTGATTGCAAGTGTGCAGCTGCCTAACGATGACGCGCAGTTTGATGCTTCACACTATGACAGTGAGAAGGGAGGTAAGGGACCAAAGATGGCAGTCATGGCAGTCTCGTGGAGCTTTAACCAGTTTTTCCTCCCCCTCTTGATAGAATATTTGTCTTTAAAAAACAAACAAACAAACAAAAAAAAAACAGGTAATAAAGTTCAGATACTATATTTGGGCTAATCTTTATTTCAGAGGAGTGTAACATTTCAGATGTTCTTCTCTAGTCTGATTTCTGCTGCCTGTCTTGGATAACAAGGTGACTGTGTTTTGTTCAGAGTATCAGGCTTGAACTTTCTGCAGTCTTAGCTGGCCCTCAGCAGTGCTACAAGTTAGCATTGCTCATTGGTACTTGACTGAATCCATCTTTCTACATGGTGAGAGTCCTTAACAATCTAGTGGTAGCTCCTCTTTTTGCCAGAAGCCTGGATTATGCAATTTGTATTTCGATCTTTGGGCTTCTTAGGGTTGTTCCTGAACATGTTGTCTAATAAATACTTTGATTCCATTCTGTCTTGGTGTTTCTCAAAAATATGATACTCTAATTTTAAAAGAAAAATGCCAAACCCTTTTTGCCTGAATGTTGCTGTGCAGTTTTGTGAGGTACTAAGTTACTGTGTCTAGTTACAGAGATACACATTTGCTAAAGCTACCCTATACAGTCTAAAATTTTAAACCTGGTGTTATTTCAGGAGGAAACAGTCTTCCACCATCTCTGAGCTTAGCCAAAGTCCTGGTGTTTTTATGTTAGAAATACAGATATTTAAATCAGCATGCCATTTGAAAACTGGGTTCTTTTAGTTACAGGCTCTTGTGGCTGTTCCCCCGGAGTGAGTGCTTGATATTAGCAGCAACTTATTCTGGGTCTTTACATCTCGGTATGAAAATGGCTAATTACTTACAACTATTACATTAATTTTTTCAGAATTTGGAGGCTTTGGGTCTGTCAGTGGAAAAATTGAAATTGAAATCAAGATAAATCATGAGGGAGAAGTGAATAGAGCGCGTTACATGCCACAGAACCCGTGCATCATTGCTACAAAGACTCCATCCAGTGACGTCCTTGTCTTTGATTACACCAAACATCCTTCTAAACCAGGTATCTGAGCCTTTGTCATGTCTGTGCTTCAGAGGTCATAAAATACCTGTGACAGCCCTTTCTTGTGAAAAGATTGGCGTGGTGCAAAAGAGGTCGAAAGCCTCTGTGGGTTGCACATGGTGTGATTTTAATCCGCGATGTGCTCAAGGCGATGCTAAGCGCTGGGTTCTAATGCTGCCGCTTCACAGACCCTTCTGGAGAGTGTAACCCTGACCTGCGTCTGCGTGGACACCAGAAAGAAGGTTATGGGCTGTCGTGGAACCCAAACCTGAGCGGGCATTTGCTTAGTGCTTCTGACGATCATGTGAGTATTAAATGTAGCTGGGGTACAACCTTGCACTTTGTGTCCCTTGGCAACAGGATAGAATGTTCCCCTGTCTGAGGGAAAGGAGGCAGGGGAGTGGAGAGAATTTCTGTCTAAAGATGCGATTTTTATTTATTTTTATTTATTTTTTTAAAGACCATTTGCTTGTGGGATATTAGTGCTGTTCCAAAAGAAGGCAAAGTGGTGGATGCGAAGACTATCTTCACTGGGCATACAGCAGTCGTGGAAGATGTCTCCTGGCACCTGCTCCACGAATCTCTTTTTGGATCAGTTGCTGACGATCAGAAGCTCATGATGTAAGTGGGGCAGTGTCTGCGGAAGCTGAGCGCTTCTCTGTGTTTTGCTTTCCCTGCTGCTCCCTGGTCTGTCCGTAAGATGGGAGAGGAGCCTTTGTTTCAGTGCCGTGTGTCCTCTTGCAGCTGGGACACTCGGTCAAACAACACCTCCAAACCCAGCCATTCGGTGGATGCTCACACGGCTGAAGTCAACTGCCTCTCCTTCAATCCCTATAGTGAGTTTATCCTGGCTACAGGGTCAGCTGATAAGGTGTGTGCTCCTTCAGTCTGGAATGTATTTGTTGAGTTTCTGCTGTGTCAGTGTGGATATATTCTGTGGGTTACTTCAGGAAAAAATGTTTTTTTTATCTCCAACTAGACTGTCGCATTGTGGGACTTGAGGAACCTGAAGCTGAAGTTGCACTCCTTTGAATCGCATAAAGATGAAATATTTCAGGTACAGGAAAACGTCCTGACCCTCTGTGCACTGAGACTTAGTTCTGCTTAGTGGGAAAGACTTCTGTTTTCCAGCTGTGTTTTCATTAAGTGCACTTGCACATAAAAAGCTCATATGTTCTTTTCTCTCATCTGCTTACAATGTTCTGACTTATTGTTGTGGAGCTTTCTGTGTGTGGGGGGGAATTCCAGCACAGATAAGAGTGTCCAGAAAGCCAGAATGCAGCAAGGAGATGGCTGAGAGCTTTATCCACAGTGCTGAGAGTGAAATGCTAGCAGCGCTCAGTGAGCGTGCATTATTCATGGCAGCAGACTGAGGCAGCGAGGCGCGGTGCATGGCTGCAGCATTCTCATCTTCTCAGCTTGGTCCTGTAGGGGACTTTTAGTTGGTCACCACTAAAGGGACCATCCCGTGACAAAAAATAATTGCTAATTTTGCTGCTGTAAATATAGAAAGTTAACATCATTGGTGGCATGTGCTTAGCAGATGGAATATTTCCACCTCCAAGTCATGCATTAGTCAGAACAAAAATACATAGAAGGATTCCTTGTAGGATTGCTACTCTGGTTACCTCAAAATTCAACTATGCACAGAATCTTGAAATGCCAGGTTATCATGCAGAATTCTTGTCTTTTCTAATCCTGTGGTCCCGTAAAGTGGTCTGTTTTGGAGAGATCCATCTCCAGCAGTCGAGGTAACCTCGAGCTTTGGGGCAGTTCAGCTTAGTTAGAGATTTCTCTCCGTGTGTAAACCATGCCTACTATTTAAGGAATCTGTAGTTTACACTTGTGCAGCCCTTATTAGGGAGCAGCTAGTAGCCTTGAGAGTTGTTTGTGCTCCACAACACGTAACCTCTCCCCCAGCAGAGGCCACATGTGGCACCTTTTGGCGCTCAGGTGCTGTGTCAGCACACAGCCCTTGGCAGAGCCGCCCGCCGCCTTAGCGTGCTGTTGTTGACTGTGTTTGTAGGTCAAGCTAGCAGCAGTTTGAGTTTTCCTAAAGCTTTCCTGATGTGGCACATAGCACTGTTTGTTGTGAACGTCTGCCGTGTGATGGCTTCTTCGAACTAATTTCATTTCCAAATCCATCCTGGGCTGCAGGTTCAGTGGTCTCCGCATAATGAAACTATACTGGCCTCCAGTGGCACCGACCGCCGGCTGAACGTCTGGGACTTGAGGTAAGTCCCAAATCCGTCGGGTTGTCCTGACAAAACGATAGTGGTGAATTGCATCCCACGCAGCAGCAACAACAAAAAACCAACACAATCCTTTCCTTTTTCCTTTTTTTTAAAAGTAAAATTGGGGAAGAGCAGTCCCCTGAGGATGCTGAGGATGGTCCCCCAGAGCTGTTGGTAAGGATTTGAATCTCACTGACTGTTCTGACCTATTGCTCCTCTCTGCAACACAGATTTGAAAATGCTACACCCCTCACCCTCTTATTTATTTATTCACTCCTAGTTCATTCATGGTGGTCATACCGCAAAGATATCCGATTTCTCCTGGAATCCCAATGAACCCTGGGTAATCTGTTCTGTATCAGAAGATAATATCATGCAAGTCTGGCAAATGGTGAGTTGTTTGGGAAAGTGCGGAAAGTGGTAGATAAGAGATGGAGTTGAACTGCCTGAATTGCAGCATTCCTGGCTTTTTATCGACAGCCCTCAGAGCGACTTGCTTTGCAGTGCTGCCTGAACCTCAGATGGGTAGTGAAATACGGTTTGGGTTTGGTAGAAACAAGGGTTTACAGACACTGAGAAGCTGATTTATATTTCTCTTAATTTAAAAGGGAAAAAAGGGAGTAAGTACTGGTGTAGAAGTAAAATGTTCCCCATCTATGTTTCAATTAAAACAATGTGTTTAAAAAAAGAAAAAAAAAAAAAAAAAGGTGAAATTGAGNTTTGGGGGGGGGGGGGGATGAATGTCCCCTGTGGCTGGAGGTGGGTGGTGTGGTGGTGAACAGGGACAAGCGCTGCTTTCATCACCAGCTGTTGAAAGTTCTGGAGAACAATCTTTTACAGCTCGAAGAACCTTTGAAAAGACCATTCTTACTGAAATAAGCCATGCGGTGGTCTCTGGTTTAGGAAGTCAGATTCCCACAAGCTGCAGTAACTTAGAGTGCTTCTGGAACGTGCATCACTGTTTCAGAAGAAGATGGTCTGTGTTGCAGCTGTAGTGACGGAAAGCCCTGAGGGATTGGGGACGGGTGACATGTGCCTGCAGATGAAAATGTGCCGGAGTTTTTTGAATCGTTCTGGCAGATGGAATCCCGTGAAATGTGGTGGTAAATGCCTCAATTCCTCTGCTTCTGGCTTGCAGGCAGAGAACATATACAATGATGAAGACCCTGAAGGAAGCGTGGATCCAGAAGGTCAAGGATCCTAGGCGGTGTCCCTTCCTGTTTTTAGTCTTTTTGCTTCTCTTCCCTCTCAGCCCTGATACTGACTTACCACTGGTTTTGAGACACACATAGATGCTGTGTTCAGCCATCCCTCTGTAGATACCATCAACAGTGCTTTTGTCCCAGACAGCGGGTGCTCCCTAAGAGAAGGGCCTTTAGCCCAGCCCAGCTGGCGCTTGGTGCTGTGCTGTAGCTTCTTGGTCAGATTTCCTACAGCACCCTCCTGTGTATAGAGCTGACTGTCCCATTCTAGCTGCCTTCCTCACACAGAGCAAACTTTCTTTTTCTTTCTTTGTCTGTTTTTAGCTTGCTGCAGCTGCAGGCTTTTGCCTAATTTAAACAAAAGTTAAACCAGTAGAGCTGCCAGAGTATGCTTGAGCCAAGGGAGATGATACGAGTGTTAACCCACTGGCAGTTCAGAAGCGGAGTGCGGAAGGCCTTGCCCTCTCCAGCACAACTCGCAAGTTGGCGTTCCTTTAGTTAATCTGGACCTGTGCGGCTCTTTCTGCCCCTGCAGATACCAAAAAAAAAAAAAAAAAAAAAAAATTTGCAGGTTCTGACTTGAACTGAAGTTGTATTTCTTTCTAGGCTTTGTCTTTGGTGGTTCTGGGTTTTCATTCCTTCTTTCCTTTCGCCCATCCCCTCCTCTCCCGCCCGCTGGCTGGCAGCGGGTCGGGTCCAGCAGCTGTTCCCGCAGAGCAGCCTTCACCCTCGCTGCATCTTGCTCTCCTGTGTGTTTCTTGAGCTGTGTTCTCACATCTATTTCTTTCCTTTCTGTGAAATGGTTTTAAAAAACTTGGGCCCCCCACGTTGTAAGGGTGTATGTTTGTTCCGCCCCATGGACCACAGCGGCCTGCCCAGCGACCTGGAACAGCCTTGGTAGCTGGTAGGAAGGGAAGCGGAGTGCGCGTGGGTGAGCTGCCTTTCCTAGGCGTTGGTCCCTGACCACTAGTTCCTGCCCATCTTCCACTAGGGTGTCCTGTGCCAGCAGCAGCCTGTTACTCTTCATGTTCCTCATGCCTACCTGCGTGTAAGTGCTTCAGATGGAATAAATTTTTTCTACATACGTACTGTGTGGTTTTGTGCTGGTGTTTTCTTCCTGCGGCAGCCGTTGTCTTGAGGGTAAACTGTATCTCTTCAGAAAGCAGAGAAAGCCAAGGCGTAGTCTCTGCCCCAGTGGTGGGAGGGTGGAGGTGCTGGTGTGTGTACTTACGTCTGTACTGCGTGCTTCTTCAGGGCCACCTCCCCTTGTTTCTGGTCTCGCTTTGTACAGAGGATGTTTAATAGCTCACGGCAATCAGGATGCAGTGGAGTGTGCCTTCCACCTGCAGTGTGCTGCTGCCTGAAGTTGGGGTCTGCCTTTAGCCCTTAACACGGAACAACATGGGGCTGGGTTTTGGTGTGGTTTCTTCTCCCCCCATATTCTTTAGCACAAAGTGTTGGGTACCTCACAAGCAGCTTGGTGTGACACAGGCTTATTTTCCTTTGAGACGCAGCTTTGAGAAATAAAAAGATCCTTAAACTCTGGCCTTTATTTTCAGTGTGAGACTATATAAAGTAGAAACCTTTTATCCGTGAACTTCAGTTTCTGTGGCGCACGTTGGAGCATATCACAATACAGCAGACACCGCCTGAACTACAAAAGAAAATCCCGTGGGAAGGATAAAGCTTCTGCATGTAAACTTCAGAGATCAGCCCCCAACAGTGGCTTCCCCACACCGCGCTCTGTGCAGCCTTACACAACCCGCCCACGGAGCAGGACGAGACACATTTTCCAAGCACAGCAAAACATACATCGGTTGTTCTTGGGACGTGTCCGTTGCTCAGTGCAAGTACCGTTTGCTCTGGTGTGGAAAAGCAGTTCTACAAAAGATCAACGGCAGCGCTCCGCTGTTCCTGACGCCAGGCGAGATAAGCAGCGAGAGGAGCCGCCCGCTGCAGCTGCCTCCCGCCTCCGCTGCCGCCGTGCAGAGGAGCAGTCTGCCCTTCCTAGCTATCTTGGTCTGCTTTTTCTTCTGATTTGCAGAGGTGGCCGTAGATCTCTAAGCAGCCCCTGTATGGGTAGAAAGTAAATTTAGGATACTAAATATGGAATAGATGGAACAAACTCTGCTGAAAAAAATCTTCCTTCTCACAGCGTGGAAGCAAAGCAGTTGGGTAACGCTGAGACTGGCGTAGCGCACGGCTCTGCGAGCGCACAGGCTCGGGCCAGCCCGGCTGCAGCCCTCGGCACGTGCAGGAGCTTCAGCAGAGGGAGCGTGATTGCTGCTGCAGGCCCGGGAGGAGGCAGCTGTGATTTCTGGGGCAGGCTGCGGGAGCGGGCAGTGAAACTCGAGGAGGAGTCCTGGCCCTGACACTTAAGAAGTCCGAGCGCTATCGCTTCCAGCGGTGGCGGTTTGTAGATCCCTGGGAGTTAAGAGGCTGCGGCTGCACCCGGGCTTAGGAGTTGCCCTCTGCAGCCCGTGGTGGAGCTGGGCCCCGCGCAGCAGCGACGTGGGGCTGCCGGGGTCTGTTTGGAATCGTAACTGCAGTTACCCTTGCTCGTAAATCCTGGAAGGAGTGGAGACGCAGCAGGGCAAGGCAGGAGGAGTGCCTCTTGCCCCCGGCCTTACCACGGTGCAGCGCTTCAAGGTTAAAAGCCATGGTGACAGGGAATTGGCACGAGGAAGTCTGAGGGTGGAAGGGGCAAAAAGAACACTGTGGTGGCATTAAAGCTCCAAAAAACGTTTAAGAGCACGTACAGCTGAGGGTGGGCTAGCACGTAACAGCACAGGGTCTGGTCAGTAAAGCAGGCCACAAACTTGTGGACGTGTCCTGGAGCTTCAAAACACCCTCCCTCTCTGCGAAGCCCTGAGTGAAACCAGCAGCGCAGGTTTGCCAGCACAAGGTGGTTCCCTCTGCTGAAGAGCACCTGCAACAGTGTTTTCCCAAACAGAGCTCAGCTCCCTTCCACTGTTCCTAAGGAAACAGTTTTTTTTTTTTTTTTTCCAAGTTGCCGTGCCCGGCTCTTGGAAGGCAGCCCCTGCTTCTATTTTATGCAGAAATTTCCATGACACAGCCACATGGCAAAGGCTCCGGAGTTTCCACAGCACTGCCACCGCAGCCTGCGCCTGTGCGGGGACGGGAGCGTGAGCGTCACCCGCTGCCTGCCCACCCCAACGGACGGACGGACAGACAGACACTGACTTGTAAATGGACAGCTCCTGGTGCAGGCTGCTCCGCAGCTCCTCCAGCTCCTGGTTCTTGCGCTGCTGGAGCTGGACCCCGTTCTTCAGCTCCTTCAGCCTGTCCTCCAGCTCCTCCACTTGCTCCTGGGGTGAAGAGGACAGAACCCAGTTACCCGTGTGGCTGCAGACCCGCAGGAGTCTGCCCTGCTCCGCGGCTGTCAGCCGTGGTCCTAAGAAACCTCTGCAGAAAAGCTTTGCTTTCCAACGGAGGTGGGAGCCAGGGCTGGAAAGCAGCCCGTGCTTTGGCTTCCCCGCCGGCTGGTTCTGGCCCGCACACCAGTAGGTGTGCGTCTGAAAAGCTGTCAGCGCTGTATAAATCTCAAACCCTCGAGGAGATGAACAAGGAACTGGGGGAAAGGGGATGTGGAGGCACACCGGGGGGTCCCCAAGGTCCGAGCTGCAGAGCGAGGCCGGACCCTGAGCCCCCTGGTCCCAGCACTGCGGGCAGAGCAGCGCCCGCGGGGATGCTGGCTCCAGGCAGCAGCGATGACGGCTGGGAATGCTGGAGATGGATGGCGGGGCCGCCTTGCCAGAGGAGCTCTTGTGGGTATTGAATTTGCTCGCTGCACGAGGTGATGCAGGGGAGGCCTGGCACGGCCCCGTGTCTCTCTCCCAGCACCTGAGCTCGGCTCCATCAATTACTGAGCTGCAGTGCTGGTGCTGCACCTGCGCCTCCTCTCCGTCCCCAGGGCTCTCTGGATGCCGCTGCGCGTTTCTGGGCTGACACAGCCCCAGCCGGGGCAGCAGCCTGCTGACCGCGCGGGGAGGCCTTCCCCGAGCCCAGCGTTTGCTCTTGCCCACACCGTGGACTCCTCAGGCCGAGCACCCAGAGCAGGCAAGGCACAGTGCTGCTGAGTCACCGAGTTCCAGGCATCGAGGCTTCTCCAGAGGCACGCGGTAAATCCTCAGGGAGAAGAGGTTCCGGGGAGGGGGGCACGTTCGACTGAACCCACAGGAGGCATTTCACCTCCCTGCCCTCCCCACCCACCCCGCACCCCCTTGGCTCTGTGGCCAGACCTTCGCCATCCACGTTTGCTCTGCCCACGGCCAGGGACCCCCAATCCCGAGGACGCGGGGGCACCGGGACGCCTACCCTGTACTGCCCGACCTCTTCGTCGCGCTTCTGCTTGACGAGGACGATCTGCTCCTCCAGGCTCCTGTTCTGCAGCCGCAGCCGGCTCACCTCCCCCTGCAAGGGCCGCAGGGCCTCCTTCATCCCCTGCACCTCGCCCTGCAGCTCCTGCAGCGCCTTGGCCCCCGCCTCGCGCCGCTCCAGCAGCCGCAGCAGCTGGGGCTCGTAGTGCTCCTCCAGGCCCCGGCGGCTCTGCGCCACGAAGCTCTCGAACTCGGCGGAGAGCCGCCGGCTCTCCTGCAGGTACTGGCTGTCCTGCCGGCACGGCGGGGCCTCCAGCCGCTGCCGCAGGGCCTCCTTCTCCTTCTCGCAGGTCTCCCTCAGGCGGCAGAGCTCGTCCGACAGCTGCCCGGCCTGGTTCTCCAGCTCGTCCCGGTAGGCCGTGTGCTGCGAGAGGTCGTGGCGCCGGCTCTCCAGCTGGTACTGGCAGGCCACGCACTCCTTGGTCACCTTGAAGAGCTTCTGCTTGATCTGCCGGATCTCGTCCCTCAGGTTGTCCCTCTCCAGCTCCACCTTGGCCAGCAGGCGGCAGGCGGCCTGGATCTCCTGGTGGGCATGGCGGATGTCCTGCAGCGCCGGCTCCCTCAGCTGCCCCAGCTCCGCGATCAGGCTGTCGCGCTCTTTCTCCAGCTGCTCCACGGCCTCGATGCACTCCTGGAAGTAATCGCCCAGCTCCTCGAGGCTGAGGCACGGGCGCTCCGTGCCCTCCGCATCCAGCGGGGTGCCTGCCCCCTCTGTATCCATGTCCAGCGGGATCCCTGGCCCCTCCGTGTCTGGTGGGATCCCTGCCCCATCTGTGTCCATTTCCAGTGGGATACCTGCCCCAGCTGCACCCATGTCCAGCAGGAGTCCTGCCCCATTCACATCCAGCGGGACCCCTGTCCCACCGGCATCCATATCCAGCAGGATCCCTACTCCCTCTGCTTCCACATCCAGCGGGATTCCTGCTCCATCCACATCTAGTGGGATCGCTGTCCCACCAGCATCCATATCCAGCAGGATCCCTACTTCGTCTGTTTCTGCATCCAGTGGGATTCCTGTCCCGTGCACATCCAGCGGGGTCTCTGCCCTGGCCGTGTCCTCATCCAGCAGCGCCCCTGGCATGCTGAGGTTCAAGGCAGCCTCCCCGACGTGTTCCTGCAGCTCCCTGCGTGTGCCTGGGCTGCCCACGTGTGTGGGAACAGCTTCCGGGCCCAGCGCTGGGTCTACTGGGCTGTGTGGAGCCTCAGGGTGTGGGGCCAGGGACGCTCCTGCTTCATCCAGCCGCGGTTCTGGAGGAGGCTCTAGCTCTGCCATCAGGTCCCTGCAAAGGAGAGGACACATCACCTGGCACGGTGCCTGGGACAGGTCTCAGCCCTCCCTGCCTGCCCTGGGGACAACTATAACCCAAGCTGTTTGCTTCCGCATGGGCCAGCACAAAGGATCAAAGCCATCCTAAAGCAACCGACTGCGACAGAGGAAGAGCAAGCGCTTTGAGACCCTGCAGCAGTTAACCTGCTCCCTGCAACTGGTGCTGCCAGGAGCTGCCGCTGTGCTGCATGGATCACTGCCGGCACCGGTGCGACGGGAGCAGGGCAGTTCATGCCGCACGGCGGGTGAAGCATCTCCAGTACAACTCACCCGCTTTCCAGCTCTGTGGCATAACCTCACAGCAAGGGAATGCGCTGCCGAGGCGCAGGCGGGCTCCACGCTGGCTGGTGACGGAGCAGAGCAGCGCGGCATGCCCGCTCACTTTGCAGTGTCATCCGAGCCGGGCATTATCCCCGGGTGGGCACCTGCTGCTGCCACGACAAAGTGCTCCAGTCTCACGTTCACCCGGGCACTATTTGGGGCAGGGAGCAGAGCACGGCCCTGGGGCTGGTGGGGGTTTTTCCTGCAGTGGGGGCTGCGGGGGGATGCTCTCACCTCCCAGCCCTGCAGGCTGAGCTCATGTCTCTCTCGTCATCCCCAAAGGAATGAGCACAGCCTGGCACTGAGTGGCCCCCAGCTCGACCCAACAGCTTTACAGAAAGATCTGATTTTCACCGGTACTTTCTCTCCTAATAAGGCAGTTTTCTGCAGTGCTGACACATCGCAGCCTCAGACCCAACGGCCTGACCGCTGGAGCTGGAGACCGCGGGGAAGTTGGGGAGAGGGCTGCGCTTGGTCTCTCGGGCCCCCCTCCGCTGCTAGCAGTGATTTTTCAAACTTAATAACCTGCTCTGTGCCCGCGGGGCGTGCTCCCCCTGCCACCCCCTTGGCCCTTGTCTGGGTACCTGCAATGCTCCCGGCTGAACATCAGTCCCCCCGAGCTCTGTACCCCCAGGATATCTCACCACACCCTGCCCTTCCCCACGCCTCCCAGCCCCTCTGCCCCCACGAGGGCCAGCTCGTACCTTGCTCTCCAGGAGCCCGGTGCCCCCGGCGCTGCGCTGCACATGGGCTTAGCATGGGGCGGGTGGGGGTTATTAATACACGGCGCTGGAAATCAGACTCCCCGACAGCCGCTTTGCCCGGCTGCAGCGCCAGCTGCGGGTGCTGCCTCCCTCCGCCCTGGGAGGAGGAGGAGGAGGAGAAGNACTGGGCACACGAGGAGGAGGAGGAGGAGGGCGGGGAGGGCCATGCCTGCATTTCTAGTAACGGCAGCCGCAGGCTGACTGCAGCCCTGCAGCCCCGGAACATCCCCGCCACCCCCGTCCCGCTGGGGGTCTTCCCACATAGAACTGGTTTGCTGGAGAGAGTCCTTTGTGCAGCATCCAGCCTGCCCCTGCTGGGTCCTGGGCAGGGCAGAAGGGCCACTATGGGGACATGGGGGTCCCTGGGCTGGGGTCTGGTGGGGATGGCTGGAAGGGACACAGCGAGGACGCAGCACGTGGCGGTGAACCAGTGTGACGTTCTCCTGCGCATGAGGTGGGGGCTTGGTGGGGTGCTGGCAGCATGGCGTCCCACTGCCCTTGTTATCTCGCTGATCTACTAAATACCGACTCCTCAGGGGCTCCGTGGGTGCCCGAGGCTGTCCCTATGAACACACCTGCACCCGAAGGGTGCAGCCCCCACTTTCCCTTCCGTGCCCCCTTTCCGGTTTTCTGTTTGGGGATGGAAGCGGTGGCACCCGGCAGTGACGCTGCCCTCGCTGCTGCCTGCGGCTGTGGTTTCCACTCCTGCCCACCCATCCCCACCCTGCTGCACCCTAAACCCACCGGCTGGGGTAATGCTACTAGCGCACACTTGTATCTCGTACATATTTTACACATATTGCCCCACTGATGTGCCCATAGCAGCCCAGGGGTGCAGCGTGGCTGGTGGGCACTTGGCCTGACAGCCCCCTGCCTGGAACTGGAGCGGGTGAAGGGCAGAAGCGACTGATTAAAGCAAAGTTAATCAATGTATTAAAGCAAAATTCAGCCTACCTCCGCCCCGGCCGTGCCCGCTCAGGAAGTTGGGACTCGCAGCTCAGGAAGTCGCCAGCTTACGTGCCCCAAAATCACCCAGCAACGCGCACCACAGCTTGCAACATCACGAAATGCCACCCCGTCCCCGCGTCACCACCGCCGTCACCTTGCTTGCCGCCGGGTTTTAAATAGCTGCTCTTGTCCATCTCCCCGGCCTGCTGGCACACGCTCGCAGGGGAGCACAGCTTTAAAAGGAAAGGGAGGATTTGGGTGTTTGGGTTTTTTCAGCCCTGTTGCTTTTTTCAGCACAACCCACCTTTTTTTTCTCCCCACTCTCTTTTTTCCATGAAGCGCCTCTACATGTGCCGAGGCTTTTGACTCACTAGGAGAGGAATGCTGTTAATTCGGACAAGTTGTCTGTATAAATATACATCTCTATCTGTATCTGCCAAGGGGAGAAACCTGCGGAGCTGGCGTGCTGCGTGCAGCACACCCTTGTAGGGGATGCGGGAGGAGGCAGCGCCTGGTGCCCGGCCAGGGGGGCTGGGGGCTGCAGTGCTCAGCTGTTCCCGGTAAGAGGATCGCCCCAGCTGCTTTGTGGACATAACCAGGCAACGGCCAGCTCGGGTGTCAGACCCGGCACGTCTCCGTCCACAGCGCGATGTCCTCGTGCACGAGCTGCCCTGGACTTTGCTCCAGCAAACAGCAAAGTGAAGGCAGGAGTGTATCTGAGAGGGGAAATGTTCCAGCTGCTGGAACAGGGTGAAACGTGGTGTCCTGGCTGCTCCTCCGCCCGCTGCGGTGTCCTGGCACCTGAAGGCAGCTGGTGGTGGCTGGAGGTCTCTGTGCCCTGTGCCCGCTCCAGCCCCTGCCCTGCTCCTGCCTCAGTTTCCCCAGCTGGGAGCTGAGATGCCGGGCAGCTGCAGGGACGCTGCTGTGGGAGCGAGCGCAGGGTGAGGGCCGTGGCCACGTCCCAGGGCCCAGTGCCTGGGGCTCACCCCGCTCCCTCTGCCAAGATGCTGGAGCTGTTTCAGAGTTCCCAGATAAGGATGTCTGGGGTCTGTGCGGGAGCAAGACAAGGTCACCAGTGGGAGGGAGGCGGAGGAGGAAGAGGAGGAGGAGGAAGAGGAGGGCAGCGTGGGCACGGACTCAGCTGGGGCTGGGGCAGAGATGAAAGGGGCAGCCTGAAGGCACCGTCTGCCCGCGGCTCCAGCAGGGACCTTGGCAGCTCCACGGCAGCAGGGCCAGACCCTGCCCTGGGCCGCAGGCGCCAGCAGCTCCCGCTTATCTGGTGCCAGCGACACTGCCCACAGCAAGCGGCACCAGGAAAGTGCTGGCACTGGCACAGCCGCTGCTGAATGAAAACTGGCCCAGCTGGGGAGCACAGCAGGGACACGGGGTCTGTCCCTTTTGGGGACCCAGAGTAGCAGCCCCTGCCAACACCAGCCCCGAGCCTCGCTGCTCCTGCTTCATCTCTCTTCGCACAACACGGTTTAAACCTCTGTGCCAAGGCTGTTCGTCCTGGCGGCACTCTTGTCACAGGAGCCACGTGGACAGGATCGTCTGCTGCACACCAGCCATGCTCCCGTGATGCCCACTGTGGTGTGTGCACGTGTGCCTGTGCATGTCTATGTGTGTGCGTGTGCATGTGTGCAAACGGCCTCCGCGTCCCAGCAATCGCTATCGAGGGCACTGCTGCAGAAAAGGCCAGCGCTGGGTTTTTCCATGTCCCGGGGCAAGAACCAGGGAGCAGCAGCTCCGGTTCCTGTCCCTGTGTGAGGGTTCCTGTGAGCGGCCCCAGCTCAGGGGTGCATTGGGGTGGGGAATGGCACCTCTGGGGCTCAGCAGGGCCAGGCAGCTGCGGCAGGACCTTGTCCCCACCGCCCGCAGGCACGGCAGGTATCAGTGAGTCACGAGGCTGCGCCCGTGGAGCCAGCAGGTGCCTGGCCCTGGGCATGGATCAGCCCTGCTGCCTGCAGGCAAGGAAGGGGAACGTGGGCAGGGAAAGGGCCGAGTGAACCCAACTGCGCTGAGCCTGTCCCTTCCCCACGCCTGCAGCAGAGCTTTGGGGACTGCCGAGGGGCTGCAGCATTTGGCACTGTGGTTGGTGGCCGAGGTGCTGTGGCACGGGGACAGGCAGGGCTCAAAAGCCACTGTCCCCTCCCGTCCCCTCTGTCTCACTCCTGCGGGAGCTGAGCTCCAGCCGGACACTGCCTGAAGAGGTGCCTGGTGTCCTGTCTGTCCTGGTCACATGTGCAGGGGACTCATGGCCCAGCCGGGGCCCAGCGTAGCACAGGTATTGGAACTGCTGGGGACGGGACAAAGCTTTCCGGGATGCTGCAGGAAAAGCTTGTGTGTTGGGCAGCACCCCTGCTTGCCTTCCCTGCTAGAACCAGGACCGGGGCACTGGGGAGGCTGTGTGTGACCTGCCCCGTCCCCAGCCACCTCCACTCCTGTCTGGCATGAGCTCTCCCTGGAGCATGACTGATCCTCACTCTCTTATTTGGACAGTGCTCTGTATCTGCATGCAAAAATATTTTTAAACTGGTTCTACTGACATCCGAGGAGGGGAGAGATGTGAGAAACAGGATCTTTTCGGGAGGCAGAACTTGGAGCCGATGGCAGAAAGTCAACACAAATGCTCTGATTGGGGATTAGCTTTGCCCTAGAAGAGTGCACAGTGTTGGAGGTCACCAAAAACAAAAGGGCAGCCCCCGCTCCAGAGCCCCGGGCAGGAGCCGTGCCCAGAATTGGGTGCAGGTGCCAGGAAATCTCTGCCCAAATGTTTGAGCGTTCACTGGGGTTGAGTCAGGGGTCAGGGTGGTGGTGGGGGGAAAAGAGAACCAGAGACAGGAAAGCTCTGCAAGCCCCCGTGCTCCTGCAGGAGCCGCCCAGGGCTCAGTGCCACATCCCTGTGCTCCAGTGCTGCTAATGCTGAACACGCTGGGATCTGCAAGGCTGCATGAGGCAGAGCACCCACCCCCAGATCCCACCGCCCACATGGGACAGGAGCGTGCTGGGAAGCCTGCGGGAGGGTCAGGCTTCTTGTTTTGTAAATTCTTCTAGTCATTTCCAGACACTGGCAAACTCCCCCGGGCATGCAGCCAGGCGGTGCGCAAGCCTCCGGGAAGGATGCGTCTTAAAAGCCGTGCTGCAGCTTTTCCCATTAAGCAACGCATCCCGCACAGGGACACAAACCTCGCCGTGCCGCGAGCGAGCGAGCGTGCAGAAACCTGCCGCCTTCCCGCAGGGGTGCTGCCGCCAAGCCGGGGGCTCCGGTGCGCCCCGCTGTCCTCCGGCGGCGTGACCTGGTGGTCGTGCTTGCGTGCGGGCAGAGGAAAGCATTTGTTAGACCCGCTGACGGCCCTGGGGAGACCCTTGGACCCCGGGGAGACCCTCAGACCCGGGGAGACCCTTAGACCCGGGGAGACCCCTCGATCCCCCGACGCTCCTGGCGAAGCCCCCGGCGTGCTCTCAGCTCCGGCTGCACACAGCCCCCAGCTGCGTCCCCGGGGGGCGGCCGGGCTGCGGGGTCC
>VXAV01002121.1:23782-42990 GCA_013399715.1 Alectura lathami | reverse complement strand
TGTGGGGGTCGGCAGTCGGCGTGGTGGCCGAGGAGGGGTCGGCGTGGTGGCCCTGGAGGGGTCGGCGTGGTGGCCCTGGAGGGGGCGAGGTGGTGGCCGTGGAGGGGCTGGAGTGGCAGCCGTGGAGGGGTGGGAGTGGTGGCCCTGAGGGTGGCCCTGGGGAGGTCTACGTGGTGGCCAAAGAAAGGTCAAGATGACAGCTGCGGGGGTTGTGGAGGTGGCCGAGGAGGGGTCGGCGTGACGGCCGTGGAGGGTTGGGAGTGGTGGCCCTGGGGAGGTCTACGTGGTGGCCAAGGAAAGGTCAAGGTGACAGCTGCGGGGGTTGTGGAGGTGGCCGAGGAGGGGTTGAGGTGGTGGCCGAGGTGGGGTCGGGGTGGTGGCCGAGGACAGGCTGGGGTCGCAGCTGTGGTCACCGTAGAAGTGGCTGAGGAGGAGTCAAGGTGGCGGCTCCGGAGGGGTCGGGGTGGCAGCCGAGGAGGCGGCTGAGGGCTCCGGGTGGTGGCCGTGGAGGTGGCTGAGGCAAGGTTGATGTGGCGGCTAAAGGAGGGCTCATGGTGACAGCCGTGGTGGCTGTGCAAGTGGCTGAGGAGGTGATTGAGGAGGGCTGGTGTTGGTGGCCATGGAGGAGGCCAAAGAGCAGTCACAGCGGTGGCCAAGAAGGGCTCGTGGCGATGGCCGGGGGGAGGTGGTTGCGGTGGCCAGGGGGCAGCCGCAGCGGTGGTCGCGGTGGCCGCGGCAGCAGGCCGGATCCGGCAGGCCCCGGCGCGGTCTCACCCCTGCCCCAAGGGCTGTTGCCGGTTCGCTGGGTAGGCTCGCTCCCCGCTGACTCAGAAGGTCACTGGGGCTGAGGGAAACCTGGAGGCAAGCCAGCCACCTTCTCCTCCTCCTCCTCCTCTGCCGGGTGTTTGCCGTGCTCCAGGTGTGGCCCTTCCTGCCCTCGATATGGCCCCCACCCGTCCCCCGCGTGGTGCTGTCCTCCATGACCCAGCCGTGTCCCTGCCTCCTTGCCGGAGCCCGCTCTTCCCGTGAGCTCGCCGCAGTGCCCTCGCTTGGCTGCCCCCGGGGAGCTGCGGGCTCATCCCGGCGTCCCCAAGGCATTCCCGGGGCGACGGGTGGCGGTGTGCCCGGCCGTGCCGCTCTGCTCGGCGTGGTTGCTGTACGGTAGTAGGTGGCAGTGGTCACAAGAGGTATTGGCACAGGGATGTGGCCTCTTTCCCTGTGCTGCGAGGGATCCCGGCTGCGTGCCCTTCCTGCAGGGCGTGCCGGGCGGCGGTGTCACCTCCTTGGCCGAGGGAGAGGCCGCTTCTGTGGCACCCAAACGCAGCCGGATGCTGTCACCTGGAGCTTTCTTCCTTGGCTCGCCCCGGGGAGTTAATTTCTAGGCATCCAGGGCCGCATGCAGACGTGTTTACTGCCTTGAGAAGCACACTGAGATCTGTGATAAGAAAGGAGGGGCTGTGAAAAGGTGAAAGGGTCTCGGAGAGGCTGGGCTGCGTGGCAGCTCCGCGAGATGCTGCCTGGTGGGGCCAGCACGCCGAGCGCAGACACCGCTGCTGTGGGCCTGAAACCTGAGCAGAAAAAATGAGCCGTGCCAAAGCATGTGATATTCCTCTTTGCAGCGCAGGAACGCCCGCACCAGCTCTGTCATCTTTTTTTTTTTTCTTTTTCCTGAAGTTTTACCATTCACCAGCTAATCCTCCGAACATGAACCCCGTGGGCAGCCACTGTCTGTCAGGGTCACGGCATGGGGACCTCCTGGAGGCAGCCTCCAGCCTGCTCGCTGCACCGTCCCCATCGTGCTGGTAGGGCACCGTCGCTGCTGCCACCACGTTTGCCACGCGTTAGAGAACTCTTGGCTCTCGAGAGCAGCGTTGTCACCCAGGGCAGGTGCCTCTAGGGGCCTGTGGGACCCCCGGCTGGCAGCCCTCCGCTGCGTCTCTGCCACGTTTCCAGCGGAGCCGCTCGGAGGTGCGGAGCGGGGCGGACGTGCGGCAATTGCAGCGTGCACCGGGTTGAATCACCCGGCTGGCTCCTGCAGCTCGGCGGCCCCACCCTGCTTAACTGCCTCCGGCCTGGCTGCCTGGCTGCACGCGTCCCCGGGGGGCTGAGAGCCCGGCAGCGGGGCAAGGCAGCGGGGCTGTGCCGCGGGCTCGCTGCTTGCCGACCGTGGGTGGGTCCCGTTTGCTGTCCTTCCCCGTAGAACGGGGCCGTAATGCTTCCCGAGGGGCCGGGGCTCCTCTCGGGATGGTCTGCGTCGTGCAGTGGGAGCTGGAGGAGCGACAGCCCCAGCTGCGGAGCTGGCGGCTGCAGCTGGGCAGCGCTGGGCACGGCGCGAAGCCGCATGCTGCGGGCTCTGCCCAGCCTGGGAATTTTTCCAAACATCGAGCTGGGAGCTGCGGGGTGGGGAAGAGGAGAGCGTAAGCAAGTTGCCGTGGCTGCAGGCGCTGTGCTCGTGTCCCTCCCTGCGTCTGTGCGGTGCTGAGGGGTCTGAGCTGCGCAGCACCCGTGGCTGCCTGCCGCCCTGCGTTTGCGTGGGGCGATGGCTGTGGCCGTGGTGAGCGCTGGGGGCGGGCGAAGCTGGGGAGCTGCGGGCTGGGGCTGGTTCCTCAGCCTTGCGCCTGCCTGCTCCCGACCTGGGTGTCAGCTGGGTCTGAATTGCTCAGCACTGAAATCACGGGAACTGAAGAATGAAAGCGTTTCCGCCTTGGATGGTACCGGTGGTCCATCTGGTCGGAAATCCCATCGCTGGCTGCTCCAACAGCTGAGCTGGGGAGAGCAGAGATGCCGTAATGCTGCGAACGGGCGGACTTCAGGCCATCCCTCTGCAGGGGAACGCCACCGGGCGGGGAGAGAAGGTTTCTTCCCTGCGGAAGCTGGAGCCCTCTCCTGCTGGGGCTGGGTGCTCTTGGACCCAGCATGGGCTCGAGGAGCAGCCACAGGGTTCTGCGAGCAGCTGGGTGACGGCCACGGGCGCTTCCTGCTGTGCGATCGGGTGTTACCCTGCCACTGCATCCTGCTCCAACCCGTGCTGGCACCTGGGAGATGGAAAATGAGCAAACTGCCCCGGGATTAGTGGGTGCGTGAGCTGGGGGAGCGCGCCTGAGCCCGCTGCAGGCAGGGTGAGCTGCAGCAGGCCTCGCTCAGGTCGTTCTGCCCTCCTGCAGCTGGCGTTCTCCGCGCTTCTGCGGCCGTGGTGTCGGAGCACCTCTCGGTTCCCGGGTTCTTATTTCCCCAATAACCTTGGGAGGCACTGGGGGTTAACTCAGGGTGACCTGCCCCAGGAGGTTCAAATGGGCCAACGCCAAGCAGGGGACCGTGGCCCCTAGCTCGTGCAGCCTGCTCTGGTTTGCCGTGTCACTGCTTCTCCCTGCTGTCTGCGTGAGCTTTTTCAGTGGGGAGAAAGAAAGCTGAAAGCTTTTCCTCTTCCTCTGCGAGTGGTGCTTGCAGACCCGCTCAGCTGACGCCAGGCTTTTAACCCTCGGCAGCACCGTGCAGCAGATGCACGTACCGTGCCTCAGCAGGGCCGCTGCCCTGGGGCCGTGCGTGAGGGGCTTTGGTCCGGTTTTTGGCTGTGACTTTATATGGGCTTCACAACACCGCTCGTAATTCCCCGATGAAGTAAAGGAATCGATGTTCTAGAAATATTAAATTAGGGTTGGCTCTTCTTATTTGATGCCAGCTTAGTGCAGGAGCCTCCCCGACCGTTGGGGTCACCGTGATGTTAAAAATAAAGCCTTGGATCACCCAAAGCAGCGAGCGCTCGCTGGGAGCTGCGTGATGGCTGCGCCGTGCGCGCTCCAGGGCGGCCGTTCCGCGTGCTGCTCTGAGAGCTGCCGAGGTGGGAAATAGCTCCATCCCCTGATTTCCTCTATCTCTGCTGCCATATGGCAGCACTGCTGTTGGTTTGGTGTAAGCATGGGGTTTGTGTTTTAGTCCCGAGCTTCCCAACTTGGCTGAAGTGAGGGAGGCCAAGGAGAGGTGCAGGCATTCCTGCTCGGTGCCCCTGCACCTCCTGCTGCCTGTTCCCACGTGTGTGGTAATGAATTTGTTAATCTGCAGAAGGCAGAGAGTGACACTTTAGAAAATCTGAACAACAGGAATCCACCGGCTGGCCTGGGCTGGAAACTGTGAGCTGCTCTGCTGAACAAAGAGAGGTGTGTCTTCAACCACAGCTATTCCACCTGGAGACAACTGGAAGAATTACTCTTGCAAATAACGTTCCATAAGATCCGATAAAACTATTTCGCTGGAGTCATGTTTCTTTTTAGAAGGAAGGTTTTATTTCATAAGACAATATCATCATTGACTTTGTCCCCAGCACCAGCGGGAACAGAAGCCATCGGAAGGTGAAGAGCTGGGCAAAGATGAAGCGAAAAATCATTCACCTGCCAAACGGAGCCGGAGCCCTGGGCCGCTCCCCGCGTTCCCTGCAGTGAGTGCACGAATACCACAGCACCTTCCACTTCTGTGGGCGTTTGTTAGAGCCATCCTCTGCAGTGCAGTGCCGGCGGCCCAGGCTCCGGCTGGAGCAGGAAATGATTTGAAACCCTTCTGGTTATGTATTTCTGTTAATGATTCGGGATCTCAAGCGGGGTTTTTGTGTTACCTTTGCCTTGCTGAGCTTTGCTTCCCTATTAAGGGAACAAGGGCTGAATTCCTTTCTCATTCAGGCAGCTCGGCTCCCACTCAGCATTTGCTGGGTGAAGGGGTCAGGGCAGGGGCTGGTCCTTCCTTGTGGGGCGCGGAGGGAGCCCCCTGAGCACCGTGGTGGGTTTGGTGGGAGCTGGCTGCCGGTGGGGCCGTGCCGCAGGCGGTGCTGGAGCGGTGGGGAAGCGTCTGCCTGTATCTGGGGCAGTGCCACAGGCTCCTCCAGCCTCCTCTTTTTGCAAGAAGAAGTGAAAACGCTTCCCTGCAAGAAGTGTTCCGTGAGGCTGCGGAGGAACCCGCTGCGTCATGGCAGAGAGGGGAAGCGTGCAGCGCAGGGGGGCTGTGAGTTCGCTTTGAAGCAGCAGCACCGGGATGTGAGGCTGGGGGCGCAGGAAGCGGCCCTGTGATGTCCTTGTTCCCCTCGGCCCCTGTAGCCAGAGTGAAGTCGCCTCTGCGCTGCTGGGCAGGGAGCTGTGACTCTTGCACTTGTGCCCACGTCCTGGTTTAGTCCCTGGGGATGGAAAATCTGTGTCCTGAGCAAGGGGCAGCAGCAGTGGGAAGCTGGCTCTGGCTGCTGGGAGCAGGTTGCTGCTGTGTCCCCCGCTGCCCTCGCACCTCCCATGGCAGGGCAGGCGCTGATGCAGCAGTTGTGGGGCCAGGCTCTGTCCGAGCGCACCGGTGGGAAACCGAGGCAGCCTTAATTCCGCTGCCGAGAAGGAGGCTGAAGTGTAAAGGTTAACAGCTTGTTGTGGATCACCTCAGGAGGTCAGAACAGAGAGTTTGGTTGATATTTTTCTTTGCATCATCTCCTCTTAGTCTTAGTCCTGTGCTTTTACCACAAAACCATCCTTCCTATTTATCCGAGTCTTCGATGAATCACCAAAGGAACATAAACACTGCCGGTAGGAATTGCCCACCAGCTGACCCCTCCCTGCCCTTGTGGCATTTAATTTCCTAATTAAAAATCAGAAGGGAAAGCTGTGCTTCACACGGGGCGGGCTGCTCGCCCGGCCTACGCGTTTCGCAGCCGCCGACTCTGGGCTTGTCCGTGCAGAATCGTAGCTGTTGCACCAGCGCCTCTTTGAGCTACCCTCGCCCAGACCTCTTCTTCTCCTGCCAGCCGCTTGCAAAACTGCACGGCAGGAGAGCGGTCACGAGGCGGGGAGAAGCCACGGGGCTGGGATCACCCAGGGAGGGAGCGGGCACGCGGTGCCGGCCGCGTGCCCTGGGCTGGAGCTGGGTCCTCGTGGTTCGCCGGGTTTTGACGCTGCTGGGTGGGCTCTTGCCCCAGATTTGGGCAGCAGCCGGATCCAGCCCATGTCCTCGCGTGCTTGAGCCCTGGGCTGCGTCACCTGGCTGCCCCCTGAGAAGGTCAGGGTGGGGATGTCCCCAGGGGGCTGTGGGTCCTGTGACCCCCACGCCCTGGGGCAACGCACCCATGGCATCAGAGCCGCGCTCAGGGACAGGCAGAAATTGTCACGGGCGCAACGCAGCGTCGCCAAGCTCGCGAGCGGGGACAGATGTCAGCACCGTGCTGATGGCGGAGGGAGCCAGCGGGACGCAAAGAGCAGAGTGGGGCTGGGGGGGGCGACCCCCTCCCCTTCCTGCTCTCCCAGCCACGGCACCCACCGGCGATCCGGGGCTGGGAGGGTGCTCCCGGAGCCGCCGTGCGCTCCCCGGAGGCCCCTCCTCTCCGCCTGTGCCATTGGCTCCGACAGAGCCGGCTGCGAGCGCTGGGCTCCTGCAGCCGCAGGGATGGGAGCGGGCGGCCGGGAGCCCTGTGCCGCGGGCCCCCCCAGCACCCCCCTCGGCACCATGTAGGGCCGTGGCATCCTCCGCCCGCCGGCGGTGGGGGGCGAGATCGGAGCCATGGGCAACGCGTACCGCAAGAGGAGTCCCGCGGGTGCCAAGGCCGGCTCCTCCTGGCCCTGGGGCCGTGCTGGGAAGCCGAGGGCAGGTAGGAGCTGGGGGGGGGACGGCCTGCTGGGGGCTGGGAAGTTTGTTGTGTGCTTGCTGTCACGTTGCCTTTGGGGCGCTGGGGACCTGGGGCAGGTGCCGAGCCCCAGGTTGGGGCAGGTTGCCGGTGGCTTTGCGTTGCCCTAAAGGATCAGATGCCCGCTGGGGAGCGGCAGCCTCTGTCCGCTGTGCTGGGAGCGAGGCAGGATTGAGCTCTCTGACTTCAGGGGAAAAGCTCCTGGTGTGACAGGGGCTGCTGTGCTGGCTGCACACTGCACTATCAGGACAGCGATCGCCTGCTGAGTTAGTTACCAATTTGTTTTTCTCAGCAGCATCCCAGTGGCCGGAGCAGGGACCTGGGGCTGCCGGCACTGCGTTCCTCCCCGCGTGGCCCGGAGCACGCCCGCGTTGCCTTTCCCTGCCTTTCCTTGCTTCGGTTTCCCCGGCTGCACCCAGGGGAGTGGTGGAGCAGGGGAGCACTGGGGGGGAGCCAGCTGCATCCCTGCTGCCCTGCGAGGAGGGGGAGAGGGTGGGGGTCAAGCTCGTCTCTCACAGTGCAGTGGGGGGCACTGATTCCAACGCTGCTTTATGCTGCGAGGGTGCAGTTCAGAAGCCCAGAGGAGGCTGAGGGAGGGTCGCTCTTTTCTCCAGGGAAGGTTCCCATGCAGGCTGGATGCACCTATTGGGTTATCAGACCCTCAGTGTCCCCACTAGCCCCCTCCTTGCTTCTTCCATTGGACCAGGACAGTGAGAGCAGAGTCTCTCGCCGTAACTCTGTCCGCATCCAGAGGCTGCTGACTTGTCCTGCTGGTGTTAAGCTGTCCCTCTGTCCCCAGCGTGAGCTGGGGAGGGCACCTGACCGTGAGAGCCTCCTGGCTTGGGACAAATGGGATTGGTGCGTCCCAGGTGGCATTAACCTGGTGGTTTGGTGGCTTGGCTGCGCTCCCTGCATGCCGAGGCTCCTTCCCATGGTGTGTGCCAGGTTTGGTGTCCCCTGGGTGCGTGTCCTCAGCACCAGCCGTGTCCTGCTCTGCTCAGAGCCAGGACTGGGGCTCTGCCAGCAGCTCTGCCAGCATCCCTGGCCCTGATGTCCCTCCTGCCCTCGGCTCCCCCGTTTCCATCTCTTTACCAGCAGCACAGGGGTGGGTCGGGGTTTGCAGAGCGGGCGTTTCTGGGAGCGCTCACCGTGCCAGCCTGAGTCTGAGTCTTCATCCTCATCTCTGAGGGGTGAAGGGAGTGTGTCGTGGCTGTAACAAAGCCTCTGTTTATCCACACCATCAATTATCTGTTGAAATCAAACTGGTATTAAGCAAAGCAAACAAGTCCAAAGGAGTCAGCTGGGAAACCCCTTTCCCTGAGGCTTTGGCGGAGAAGCAAAGCAAGCACCTCCTGTCCTGTGGGCTCCCCGCTGTACCCCTGTCCCTGCTGGCTGGCTGTGGTCTCTTCATCACACCTGTCCCCCTGCTGCAGTCTCCAACTGGGAGGAGCCAAGCGCAGCCATCAGGGCTGGGTTCCTGCTCTCCGTGCCAGCCCTGTGCCACCCCATGAGGGTGCTCTGCGGCTCGTGGCTCCGAGCAGCCCCTGGCACGGCCCTCTGCCCTCCCCTGGGTCCCATCCCGCATCCGTCCCCTGGGCTGGGGCATTTCTCTCCCAGAAGTTTTTCTCTCCCGAGGTTCTGGAGGAGGAAGCTTCCTGCCAGCCTGGCTGCTTTGCTGATGCTGTGGCTTGCTCTGAGGTTTGTGGCACTCACTGTGTCCCTGCAGGACTGGGGACGCAGGTTGGAGACCACAGGTTGGCTGCACCACGGGGTGGCACGGGCAGATCGCTCCAAAATGGATGTGATGGGCGCAGCACTGCTGGGCAGATGCTGCCGGCGATGGGGTGGGTGAGGAGGGCTGAAGGGCATGGGGTGGAAGGTGCTGAGAAAACATGGGGCAAGTTCTGTTTGTTCTCTGCCACGGCTCCATGGCAACGGCGCGGCCGGCCACAAAGCGAAAGAATTTGCATTGTGTCGCTTCAGCGTTTTGGAGGGCGCAGCTGGGATCACCGGCTGGGGGTGGGGTGCGGGCCCCGGCTCCCTGGGATGGGGCTGCCCGAGCTCCCTGCTCCTCCTGCCCTCACCCAGGCCCTGGCGCTCCTGGATTTCGGGTCTGAGGCTAATTGCGTGTCGCTGGTGACTGGGCCAGCAGTATCCTCTGGTCCCCATCCCTGCCTCCTCGGCCCTGTCACCACCTCTCTGCTTTCATGGGGTGCTTGGAGCCCCGCTGGGGTGGCTGGGGCTGGGCATGGCTTCCCGCTGGAGCTCAGGTCCGCAGGAGTTTTGCTTGGCCTGATGCGTGCTTTTTGAGAATATTTGCAAGCGCTCCCTCCCTGGACCCGCTGGCCACGTCCGTGTAACCTCCCTGCTCCTTCCCTCCTGTTGAGGTTCATTGTTTTTCTCCCCTCCTTGCTGCTCTTTCCTCCTGCAGGGTTTTCTCTCTCTGCTCCAGATCCGGTGCCGCAGCGGTGCCCGGTGCCAGCTGCAGGGGCAGGTCAGGCCCAGGCAGGCTGTGCCGCGGCACCGTGTGGCCGCCCGCCGCCTTTTGATCTTGAAGGGCAGGAGCCGTGGGACGGGGCCAACGAGAGGCTGAGCTGCCCGTGACCTGCTCCCCGCTGCCCGTGTCACGGGGCACCTTGTTCTCAGCCTGAGCCTCGCAGGTCTGCTTCAGCAGTGCCGGATCCCAAAAGCTGCCTCCCTCTCCCATCCCCGTGCTGGAGCAGGGGACACGTCTCTGGGATGCATCCCCTGCCTCTTCTCCCCAGGAGCTGCCTGGGGAAGGTCCCTGGCAGTCCTTGAGCACCATGGAGACTGAAGCCTCTTATCAGCTCCTTATCAGGACAGCGCTGCCAGGCCCTGCTGAGTCAGGGTGCAGGAACGTGGCGCTGGGCCAGGCTGCTCCCAGAGGGAGCAAGGTGGTGAGCGGAGTCAGCTGGGCCGCCGGGAAGCCCTGGCTGCGGGGTGCCAGCCCTGCTGCTGGGAGCGGAGCACCCCTGGGAGCCCTCGGTGCTGCCGTCCTGCTGCTCCCGGCCCCGCCTGCCTTGCAGGCAGCGTGTGCCTCCGATGTGCTGAGCCATGCCTGCTTGGCAGAGCTCCCTTGCTGAGGGGCAGGGCAGGGGACCTGCTGCTTTGCTGCACCGCTCTTTTTTTCTCCCCTCCACGTTTCATGGGCTGACCCCGCCACGCAGCATCCATCTCTGGGTCGCGCCGCTGCGGTGCTTCCTCGCTGCCTCCTCCCAGCTCTGCCTGGTGCACGTGCGGGTGAGAGGGGGCTGAAGTGCTGGCCGCAGAGCAGGGGGTGCCTGCATGGAAAAACCTGCAAAGTCTTGTCTCTGATCTTTTCCTGGATCTGCTCCTGTGCGGAGCGCGGTGCCTGCTGTGACAGGCATGCCTGACATTTACAGAGCCCCTCCTGTACCTGCAAGCACCAGGTGTGATGGCACGCGCCGTGGGGAGGGATGCAGGCAGCTCTGGGCATCAAGCAGCAAGCGCAGCATGGCAGGAGGTGGCGGAGGAGGTGCTCAGTGGAGGCTAAGCGGGACTAGTAGAGCTGTGAACTTAGGCACAGCTCAGTGTGGCTTGCTGGGGAGGGTGACAGTGACATGTCCCCAGCCGGGGGGCTGCTGTGCACAGGGCTCACCCCCAGCCCTCTCCCTTGCCATGCTGTCTGCAGCTGCGCTCTCCATCTGGGCCGTTCCCGCCTGGATCCGGTTCCCAGCTCCTGGCTGAAGCTGTATTTACCTTCAAACCTGTTTGGTGGCTTCTCAGGAGGGGCCGAGTGAGGGTGGGGACGTGGCGGGAGGCCCCGCTCGCTGGGCTGGAACGGCCGAGCCGGGCTGGGAACGGGCACAGGGCTGCCCCAGGAGCTGCTGCGGGGCTGGGGAAGCAGCATGAGCCGATGGAGGGAGCAGCCCAGGAAAGACCTGGGCTCCTGTGCTTGTTGCGTGACCTGGAGCAGAGGTTCTGTGCTTCTGTGTCTCAGCTTGTCCCGGTTTCAGTCCCTCCAGCAGGGGTGGGTGGCCCTGGGAGGCACACGCTGGGGTCCTGCTCCATCTGCGGTGGCCGTGCGTTTGCTGAGGCCCTGCATTAGGCGTGCTCCTGCCCCTAAAGTGTCCACAGACCACAGCCCTCCCCCAGGTGGGGTTTTGCCCCCCTCCCTGGCTGCCTTTGCTGTGGCTGTCGGCTGGCCTGGGGGACTCGTGGTTGTTTTCTGCGCTGTAACTGAGAGGAAGAAAAAGACCCAAGTTTGTTTTTCCATTCAAAATTAATTTTATTTCTGTCTCTGCCTGGGATTGTCTTTGAGAACAAAGTCAGCAGCGCAGTTAAGGTCGTGTTTATTTACTTTGCAGAGATGTTTTCCTGGCTGGAACATCAGCCCTGAAGTGAGGACTGGGGCAGGCCATAACCCCTGCTGATAGCGGCTGCGTGATGGCCAGGGGCTCCGTGACTGAAGCCACCATAAATATTATTGTGCTCTTATCCTGCCTTGAGAGAGCAGCGCGTCCCAGGGTGCAGATCCTGTGCAGAGATTTGGTGCAACAACAAGGCCAGGGTGTTCCTGCAGCCCCCTTGGCACAGAGAGGGAGCAGGGTCCCCGAGCAGTGGCGGCACTTGCACACCTGGGCATCACCAGTCGACGCCTGCGAGCCGTGTGCGAAGGGAAGGTGCCCCGTGGGGCAGAGGGCACCCGGCGCCGTGCAGCACGGGAAGGCAGCTTTTCCTCCCCTTGCTCCTCTGGGACCTCAGAGCCCCCTTCCCTCTGCGTGCCAGCTCCCCTGCTCCTCCTCCTCCCCATTTTTCTCCGGTGAGTCAGTGGTGGTGCAGGGCGGGCAGGGCTGCGCTGCGTGTTCCCCGCTCCTGCCCCGGGACCCGAAGGCAAGTCGAGGCAGTGCTGTGCAGGCAGGGATGGATGCGTGCACGTGGGTCCGGCCCAACCTGCCGCTTGCAGGAGGTGCAGGCACGGTGTGGGGAAACGGGAGCCAGCGCTCACCCCTCGTCCTTGGCCGGGTGGTGGGAGGGTTTCTCCCTCTGGCTCGCCCCAAGGAGAGAGGAGCAGCTTGGCTGGCTCCTGACCTGCAGTAGGGCCAGCACCATTTCTGCAGCATCCCCAGGCTGCATGCACCCAGCTGTGTTCCTCTGGGGTCTCAGCCTTGGTCTCTCCCTTGCACAGTGCTCCCTCCAAGCCATCCATGCCATCGGCAGTGCCTGTGGTGTCAGACGCCAGGTCCTGTGCAGGGAGGCCGTCCTTGAGGCTGTCGTACCTGTCCTGGGCAGGAACCAGAGTCCTCCTGCAGCAGGATCTGGCTGCCACGTGCGTACGAGGCACGTGCGCCGGGTCGGAGCGGCGGAGCCTGGAGGGGACGGGTCGGTGCAGGGCGCGTCGCAAGGAATGCGCGAGGGACGGGCGTGTTGCTGCCGGCACGGGCTGCAGCTGCGGTGGATTCCTCAGCCCACCGAGAGCTGCAGCCTCTGCCGCTGGATCCGGCCTTCCCTACGTGCTGCCCTCCAACCTGCAGACCCGTGGGACTGTCCCCGTTTTGCTCCGCAGTGCTGTGGTGCCTGTGCTGTGCCGAAGGCTGGGGTACAGCCTCCATCCCGCTCCATCCTTGGAGGCCGGACCCTTCCCGCACAGCGGCATCTCTCCCCGCCGTGCTCGCGCTGGTGCTCGTGATGTGCTGCCCGGAGAGGAGAGGGCAGCGCTCAGCGCAGCACGTGGCTGCCTGCTTTGTGCATCCTCAGCCCTTTAATTATGTCCCTTTCCACTTGCGCTGTGAAAAGAGCTGGGAGTGTCTGCCTGCAGCCGCCGGCACCTTCTAGGCGAGCACGTGGGCAGCGGGAACGCTCTGCCCATGCTGCGGGGATGGTGCTTTGCCCCACAAGGATGGCAGGGCTGGTGCTGTGTGCAGGATGGGCACGTGGTGCAGGTGCTGGTGGGGCCCCAAGTGGCACCGACACTTGCCCGGCTGGGTCAGCACTGTGGCGGTGCAAAGCTCTGCACCCGCTTTTTGCCCTGCACAGCACCCTGGACACTTGGCCGTGCTGCTCTGTCCCACCTGGTTACGTTGCCCTTGCTTTGACGGGCTGGCCCTGCCCCTCACCAGCGTGGGAGGGCGAGGAGGGGCCCACGGGGAGCCGCCCACATGCTCCCTGTAGCTGGGACATATGCTGGACCCATCTGGCGATGCAGAGGAATCCCGGGAGCATCTGTGCCTCATAGCGGGGCAGCCCGACAGCTGGTGGTGGCGCTGGGGGGCACAGGGCGGTGCTGCGTGCTCCCTGCCCCAGCGTCCGCCCGCAGCTCTGTCCAGTTGCATGGCAGGGGGACAGACAGACCGACAGGAACCAGCAAATCCCCTTGTGTGCGGGTGCTGCAGCCACCAGCCCCCTGCCCGCTGCCTGCCAGGTTGTGTGGTGCCCGTGTCCCTCCTCACCCCAGCAGCTGGAGCTACTGGTTAGACTGGTCTGAGACCTGCTTCTGCCCCTGCGCCGCTAGCTCTGGTGACCGTGACACTGCTGTGCGGTACGCCCCGTCCCTGAGTGCTGCGGGACACGGTGGGGACGAGCAATGTGGGGACGCTGGCACTGTCTGCCAAGCTGTAGCACGTCCCTAGGGCCGATGCTCAGGGAGGAAAAGCCTCCCAGCTCCTCCCAGTTGGCCACACTGGTGCGGAAGCCAGCGTACCGGTTTGCAGGGCCGCTGCACCCCGTGGGGACCAGGAGATGACGGCCCCGAGGGATTCCCCCCACTGTGCTCTCCCCGTGGGGGCTCTGCCCCCAGGCCTGAGCCATGCAGGATGCGCCCCGGAACGCTGTGTGCGGGAGGGGAGGGCCGAGGGGCGAGTGGGGAGGCCAGAGGAGGGGCCCTGTTCTCCTCCTCCAGGCACCGGCAGCGCGGTGGTGCGAGCAGCTGGGGCTGTCCCCTCCTGCCTCCGCGCAGCCCTCCCCGGCTCTGGCCTCTCCCCGCGCGCAGCCGCTCCGCCGGCCGGGCATCCTCCCGCTGGGCATCCTCCCGGTGGCTCCTGCGGCGCAGGCGAGCACGGGGAGAGGCGGCCGGGGGCCTGGGCATCCGGCCCGCCGGCACGATAGGCAGCAGCAGAGCCTCGGCTGGGGGTGGCAGAGCCCCCCTCCCGGGGGGAGCAGACCCTTTCCCTGGCCAC
This sequence comes from Alectura lathami, assembly GCA_013399715.1. Classification (NCBI taxonomy): domain Eukaryota; kingdom Metazoa; phylum Chordata; class Aves; order Galliformes; family Megapodiidae; genus Alectura; species Alectura lathami. The sequence continues at coordinate 29,193 of VXAV01002121.1, read as the reverse complement.
CATGGTGGTTTTCATGGGCAGGAACCTCTCCTCGCTTCTGGCTTTCTTCAAGAAGAAGGGTGAGTGGAGATGCGGAGGAGAGGAGGGAGGGAGAAGTGCTCTGCTTGTCCTTACGCAACCCCGGCGTGCCCAGACCCCCGCGTGCCTGCTCCGCCTCACGGGGGGCTGCCGCCATCCCAGCCGGGGCTGGGGTGCCCCTGTGGCAGCTGCCGCCCCCGGGGAGGGCAGGGAAGGTCACCGGGTCCCAGCCTCGCCCACAGGGACGTGAAGGGCGCAGATCAGCGCACCCCGCTCGCCAGAAGGCGGCTGAGCCTGCGCGGGTGGGGGTCAGGCGAGGGGCTGCCAGAATTGGAGAGGAAAGGGCGTCGGGGAAGGGCAGCGCGATGGGGGCCGTGGGTGCTTTTTGTGTCCTGTGCAGGGACCCTGCGTGAGCGCAGGGGGTCCCCAGACATCCACCGTGCACGCCTCTCGCCCAGCCGAGCCCTGGGTGCTGGCGGAGGCAGGGCAGCTTCGCGGCGTGGCGCGGCAGGGCGGGCCGGCTCCATTGTTCGGGGCCTGCTCTTTGTGTGCTGGATACAGAGCGTGGCCGGGGCTGGGTGTGAGCTGCGGTGGGGACGGGGCTGGGTGTGACAAGGCGGCGGCTGTCCCAGCTGGCGGTGGTGGATGCAGAGCAGCAGGGTGCCCGCATCCCTGCAGCGCTTCCCTCCAACCCTGCCGGCCTCCTGTTGTCTCCCTTCCTTTCTCAGCCTGAAGTTGTTTTTTTCCAGGCAGGAAGAGTTGGAGGCTTTGCTGGCAGCGGAGGGCAGACGGGAGCAGGCTGAGCTGTGCCTGTGTCCCCGTGTCACCCTGCCCTGTGCACCCCCCAACGGGGACCCAAAGCCGTGGGCAGGTGCCGGCCGTGGGCACCACCAGGTGCTGGCAGCAGCGTGCAGGGCGCTGGGCTGGCTGTGGCACAGCACATGGGGCCCTGCCACTTGGGGAGGCCGTGGTGGGGGTACAGCAGCCTCGGGGTCCCCTGGGAGCGGTGCCTCAGTTTCCCTCCTCTGTAGCAGTCTGGGCACTCCTCTCTGTGGTTTCTTGCAAGGTCTGGAGACGATGCAAGCCTCCAGAAGGGAAAGTCTTTCTGTCCTTATTTAATCCCACTTGCTGCCCCTTCTCTGCTCAGCTGCCTGCAGCCCCTGCGCAGCTCGCTGGCTCGTTTACCCTCCAACAAAGGTGCTGGGGAGGAGGGCAGCGTTGAGCCTCAGCTCCGCGCTGGCTGGTGGGGAGGAAACGCTGCAGCTCTCGCAGCACAGACAGCCTGACTCCAGCTCATCGATCGGCCGCCAGAGCTGGAGGGACGAGGCTGGTCCCGTGCTCTGAGCTCGTGCGGGAGGCTGCACGGGCCGCATCCCGCCTGGCTGTGGGGCTGGGGACTGCTCGCATGCAGGGAGCTGGTGGAGGAGCCCCCTGACCCCTCTGCCTTCTCAGGTGCTGCCAAGACCGACAACGACAAGCGGCTGAGCGTGCAGTACAAGCCGGGTGACGAATGCCCCGACAATGTCTTCTTCCCCAGCACGAGACCCCCGCACCTGGAGGAGCTGCACAACCAGGCCCGCGAGGGACTCAAGTCCCTGCAGCACCAGGGTAGGTGTGCCCGGCCCTGAGGGCCCCTGTCATGGGACAGTGTCCCTGGGGCTGCAGGACGGTGTCCCCGGTGCCCTGGGCAGCTGGCTGGCCTGCCTGTGTGGGCGGCACCGTGGAGGGCGACCAGAGTCCAGCTCTGGGGGTGACACTGTGGCTGCTGCCCTGGGAGGTGTGGAGCAGTGCTGCTGGGCTCAGCAGCCGCTCCGCTGGCTGCCTGCTCCTCTCACAGAGGGACCGACCCCCTTCCTTCCTCCCACAGAGAAGCAAAAGCAGACCAAAAGTGCCTGGGACCACGGGGACACCAACAGCATCCAGGTGAGCACAGAAGCCCCGGCCAGCCTTGCTGTGCTCGTGGCCCTGCCTGGGTCCCTGCGCACCTGCGGAAGTGGGACAAGTGGGGTGGCCCCCATGTGCCCCTGGGTGCTGGTCGGGGCAGAGGGCAGCGCTGGGGCCCAGAGGAGGCAGGGGCATGGCTGAGGCTGGGGCTGCAGGACCAGGTCAGGGGGGTTGCAGGGCAGGAAGGGGTTGTGTCCCCCTCAGTGTTATCCTCTTTGCCCCGTGATGAGTCTCTGTCCCTGGCGTATTACACCCTGCCGCGTGTGGCCCCACACTCTGTCCCCATCCCTCTGTCCCCCCTGCCTCGCCCCACTGGTGTCCCCTGGCAGCACCGAGCAAGGCAGGGAGATGGCGCGGTGTGACCGGGACCGCCGGCTGCATCCAGCCCCATGGCTGGGCCCCTCCCTGGCTGCTGACGGGCGAGAAACTCCCACTCTTTTGGCTGAGCTCGGGTTTGCTGCTTTCCTGGGCTCTGACCCTGCTCCCAGCGCCTCACCCACGTGTATTTGCTTAAACCGCTGCCTCCCTTTGGCTCTCGGCCACCTTAACCCCTTGGAAGCAGGCGATGAGGGCTTGGGGAAGAGGTTCACAGGGCTGTGTCTTGTCCTGACCTCCAGCTGTGCCTGGAGGGATAAGGAGGGCACAGAAAGCCATGCTCGTTGCGAGGCCGTGCAGCCAGCCTGCCCCAGGGTGGCACACGCCTGCTGTATTTCCCCTGGCGTGGCCACCCCGCTGCCTGCCCCAGCCTCTGGCCACCCCCAGCCCTGAGGTACAGCAGGGCTGGGCGAAGCCGCGGGGCGGTTTTGGCTTGGCGGTGGCGGTGCCGGTGCCCCCCTCCTGTGTGGAGACAGGGCGGTGCCGGCTCCTCCACCCAGTCAGACCCCGGCTCACCAGGGTCTTTGGGACTGCGTGGGGTCCCTGGGGCTGCTCCAGGCCCCGCTTCTGGTGGGAGGACTCTGGCTGCTGGTGTGGCTGACTCAGCCTTTGGCCCTCGGAGCAGCTTTTGTCTGGGCTGCGGAGTCAGTTCGCGGCAGAGAAGGGGCCTGGCTGGGACGGGGCCGCTCCTTTCCCCGCAGCCCGGGGCCTGCCTGAGCCCACTGTCTGACCCCGCAGTCCTGTGCATCCTCGGAGGATGACAGCGTGTCCTTCCGGAGCCGGGCAGCTTCCTGTGTCACCGACAGCACCTCCGAGGACGCCCTCTCCATCCGCTCCGAGATGATCCAGCGGAAAGGTGCCCAGCTTGGGGGACTGTGGGGTTGGGGAACGGGAGCCAAGGGGGTGCGAGGGGCTAGGGAGCCTGTCAGGAAAGCCAGGGGGCTTCTGGGCTCTGAGTTTGCTTGGCCCTGAGTCAGTGCAGGGATTTAGGGGCCCTTGGAGAGAAGAGAGCAGCTCTGGCTGAGTCAGAGTGTGGCTGTTTGGCAGCTGCTGATGCCTCCCTGGGCTGTGCCGGGTGCCTGAGCTCAGCTTGTCCCGGAGTATCTCGGGCAGCGGTTGGGGGTTCTGGGCTGGGGACACTGGGGATGCCTGGCCCAGGGCTCACATTGCACTGGCTGGACCCGCTCACAACATTCGCAGGTTCCACCTTCCGACCGCACGATTCCTTCTCTAAATCCATGGAGAAGGCTGGTAGGAAGAGGAAAGAGAGGAGGACAACGGTGCTGGGCATCCCCCAGCACGTCCAGAAGGAGCTGGGTAAGAGTCATGGGCAAGGAGGGAGTTCTAGGGTCCAGTCCCATCCCTGGGGCTCTGTTTGCCTTGGCTGGGTGCGTCTGCCTTGGGATCACACCTGGTTTGCTTCTCCCTGCTCCCAGGCCTAAGGAACAGCCGGGAGACCAAGGGCCATCCCGCCGATGGGCGCGGGGGCAGCCAGGCACCGCAGCCCCTGCTGAACGGCGGCCAGGTCTCCGGCGACACCGTCCGCATCCCCACCATCGACGGGAACCTGCCACCACTGGATGTCCCCAGGGGCGCCCGCGTCCGCCTGGGAGCCTTGGAGGAGGCGGACACGGTCCTGCAGAAGCACATTGACCGGGTTTACTATGATGACACTTTGCTGGGGAGGAAGACGTCGGCCAAGCTGTCACCCATGGCGAGGCCGAAGTCGCTGGCTGTGCCGGGCATGACCACCAGTGCCAGCCCCCCGGAGCTGCTGAGCCCCGTCATGTCCATCTCACCCCAGGGCACCTACATGTCCAAGATCATCCCCAACGCCATCCTGCCGCCCATGGTGGACGTGGTGGCCCTGACGCGGAGCAGCGTGCGGACGCTGAGCCGCTGCAGCCTGGTGTCATCCAGCCCGGCCTCGGTGCGCTCCCTCGCCCGCTTCTCGGAGCACAGCGCCCGCAGCCGTGAGCCCTCCTCCTCCAGTGACAACTGGAGCCACTCGCAGTCCACCGAGACCATCGTCTCCAACAGCTCCACCATCTCCTCGCAGGGCGGCTCTGACCGCCGGCAGGCCGAGGCAGGGCTGCAGAGCGAAGCCGATGCTGCGGGACGCTCCGACACTGATCAGATCAGCGTCTACAGCTCTGCCAGCTTTGCCAGCACCTGCTCCAAGCCTGCCGTGGCCCCGGTGCACACAGCACACGGGCTGCTGGCCGTGGGGCCCCGCAGCGTGGGTGACAGCAGCGGCCGGGCGTCCCCTGCCTTCAGCACGAGCAGCCAGGCGGAGGGCTCAGATGCGGGCAGCCTGGCGAGCGAGCGCTCCTCGGCACGCAGCGTCTCCCTCAGGAAGATGAAGAAGCCCCCGGCGCCCCCTCGCAGGACCTACTCGCTGCATCAGAAGGCAGAGGAGGAGCCCAAGGTGCTGGGGCTGCCACCTAAGCCTGACCGGCGGCCTCAGCGGGAGAGCAGCGCGCCCTGGTCCCCGCGCTCTGAGCCCTTCAGCCCGACAGCCGAGGATGAGGTCTTCTCCCCGTTGTCGCTGAGTGAGACCAGCAGCATCCGCTCCGAGAGCCTGGCTGGCACCAGCTCCCCCGAGGCCTCGCGGGGCAGCCCGGGGACGGGTGACCGGGGTGTGACAGTAGTGCTGAGGGAGCCCACAGCTCAGCCCAAGTGGAGTTGCCCGGACGGCTCCGACCGCACCATGTCCCCCTCCAGCGGATACTCCAGCCAGAGTGGGACACCCACGCTGCCCACCAAGGGGCTGGGACCCCCAGCCACATCCCCAGGTAGGGTCCAGCCCCAAAAGCCGGACCGGGTCTGCTCCTTGCAGTCCCCTGCGCTGTCCGTCTCCTCCTCCCTCACCTCCATCTCCTCCTCGGCCTCAGACCCAGCGCCCTCTGAGACTCCGCACTGCACACAGAGCCGCTCGGACCGGTTCGTCATCCCGCCGCACCCCAAGGTGCCTGCCCCCTTCTCCCCGCCACCCACCAAGCCCCAGCCGCCCGCAGCCCCCACTGGCCCCCTCACCCCCTCGCCAGACCCACCTCTGCCCAGCGCCGCTGGCC
>VXAV01002121.1:0-16251 GCA_013399715.1 Alectura lathami | reverse complement strand
CGGGCGGCGGCGGCGGCCCCGAGTCCAGCGAGCGGCCGTCGGGGGGGAAACGCCTCCCCCAGGCCGGGTTCCCCTGCTGGGTGGGAGCCGGGGAAGCGCAGGGCTCTCGGGCCGGGAGCCGCGTGTCAGCGTGCGGCCTCTCCAGGGGAGCAACAGCTTTTGTTTGCAGATAGTTTCAAACTGTTGAATTTCACAGGAAAGCTTCTATCTTCCGATCTTCCGTTATAAGCCTCAGTCTGAGTGAAAGTTCTGCGTGACTGACGCGCTGCTGAGCGCCCTCTTCGTGCTGTCACGGTTTTTCTGAACCTGGAGCGGGATCTTTGTTGGTTTGGTCCCCTCAGGGGTGGGGTCTGAGGGATGAGGAGGGTCTGAGAAGCTTTAACACCTGGGGAGAGCCCTGTGCTTGAAACGCAAGCAGGTGAGGGATGTGATTTGGGAATACTGGCGTCAGCTGTGAGCATGGCTGATACCTAGCAGCGCTGGAGGAGGGGGCGTAGGCTGGCTGGGGCCTGTGCTGGTCCTGCTTGATAAAGGCAGAAAATCTGTGCATGAGAGCCCTCACGGAGCGAGGGGCTGGTTGTTGGTGTGTGCTGTTGACACCCAAAATGGCTGGGAGCAGAGGTAATGGAGACCAGGGGGTGACAGCATTCAGCCAGCTGCTCAGTACGCAGGTAAGTGTTCGTTGGCTGGTTCCTCTTGTGCGAGAAAGGCCCCTAGCCGCATGGGTGAGCAGTGAAGACACGGAAACAAATGCGGGTTTTGTCTGATGCTTGTCTATGGAGCTGGCAGGTGGTAACTCTGGTAATGCTCTCGGTTCTTTAGCTGAGTTTCTTTTATTCAAGGTGTTGCCTTTTCCTGGCAGGTTGGAGCTGGCTCTTGCAGATTTCCTCTCTGAAGGGGCTGACTGAAGTGGCACCGGGATCAGCTGAACTTCAGAGCAAGCTTCTGGAGCTGTAAGCAGGAGGCGCAGGCTCACGTTAATACGATGGCGGCATGGGTGGCCGCCCCTCCCCATGCGCTTAGGCCTTGTCCTTCTCTTTGACTCACACTGGTCCTGAGTCAAAATACAATGGTGTGGCTGCTCCTCTGTCTGCAGCCAGATGTTGTGGTGGCGATGAGCCAGGTGACTCCTTGTTGGAGCTGTCAGACAGTGAATAAGGGATTTCTCCTTTCAGTTACACCGAGATAGAGATCCAGGAAATCTTGGCAGGTGATTGCTTGGAATCTGAGCAGCACATCACTAGGAAAGGCACTGCGAGCCAAAATACAGATGATGCTGGTGTAAAGGATGTGAGCAGCAGCTGCACTGGGGTGTCAGTCATCAGTGAGGATGCAATGGTAGCCTCAGACATCACGGAGAAACCAAATGGGCCTCTGGCAGCGCACGTAGCTGGTGTGGTGGTTGACCTTGACGTTGAGGAGCTGCTGGATCTCAGCGTCCAGAAACCAGGAACTTTCCAAAGCAATGAAGTACTGAATATTTTACCCTGTGAGAGGGAGGAGTGTGGGGCTGGTCCGGGAGGGCAGGAGGGATGCTCGGGGTCCTGGGCGGCGGTCGGCAGGGCAGGAATGGGGATGCAGGCGTTGCTCTGGCCGTTGCGGTGCGGTTCCCGGCAGATGGCAGCAGCGGAGCAGCACCGGGCACTGCTCGCCGGGTTTCCTCCGCTGGCCGCTCTCGGGTCGGCTCTTCCCCGTGCTCGCCGCGGAGCTGCCCCGTGTGCTGCCGATCCCGCTGTGGCCTTGGGTATCACGAAAAATCTGCTCCTCTGGAAGGCTGGCTGCGGGTTTCTGGCTTGTTAGTCAAGACTGTGACGTGCTGGTTCCCTTGGCTGATGCTGTCTCTCCTGCTGTGCTCTCTGTATGTTATCTTTGCAGCTTTATTTAAAAATATAATAAATAATAAAAATTAATATAAATAATAAAATTTTACTTTAATTTTTTTAAACCATAAAACAGTGCAACAGGAGGTTAATATCTGCACTAGTTCTGTGGGACCTTTTGCAGCCTCTGTCTTCTGCAAGCTGATTCACAGATACGCCTGACAAATCAATGTCACCCGTTATTTTAAAGTCAGAAGCAGCACACATGCCTTCAGAAGTGGAGCCTGAGCCAAAGAAACATACCCAGCGTGTGCACACCCGGGTGAGGAGGTCTGCAGACCCCGCAGTGCGGTCAGCCCCATTCCAGAGGCTGGAACTGGCTCCATCAGCTTCGTGGTTTGTGCGGGCTGGGAGGCGTTGCGGGGCTTGCCGTGGTAGATGCGGGGTGCCGCCGACCAGGCCTGTGTCACCCGGGAGGAACAGAGGCGAGCTGTGCCCTGTGCTGGGAGGTACCTCGTTCCTGCCGGTCCCCAGCAACGAGCCCTGACTCAGTGCTGAGATCTGGGTCTGCTGCCGGTGCCTTCTACGCTTTGCCCCTCTCAGCGCTGCCCTCTGAGAGCTGTTAACAGCAGGGAGGTGGCTGTGGAGGGTAGGTGGGTCTCAGCCGAAGGGCTGGTAGCAGAGCAGGGGTGTGCTGAAGGGCAAGGAGCGTTCTGGTAGCTTCCAGAGATGGCCTCCCACTGTAGCCGTTCATGGGTGCAATAATTGTCGTTTCTTGAGAGCTGTAAGAAGCTGACAGTTCTGCGGTTCATCGCGTGGAGGCTGCACTTATCTGGGCAGCACGAACAGCTGCATAGCCACGGGGCTGCTTTCCCGTGTATGAATACAGCATAAGTAATGCAGAGGGGACTATGTGAGGAAAGCTAAAATGGCCTGTTTTCTCTTCCTTTCAAATTAAAAATGCAAGACGTATGTTCTGAGTCACAGAAAATCAGGCAGCGAGCTCCAAATGAACAAGGCTGCTGAGCGAGCTAGAGACGTGATTTGCTGGGGGAGAACATTGTCTGTGATGCACACAATTTGGTTTTCTTATCAGTGCAAAATTCTTGTGTTCCGAGGAGCTGCAGGTTTGCAATTCAGCCTGACACCATGTGTGCTTTCCCAGTTGTCACAGAAAAACCTCAGCGGGCTGACCCTGACGCTGTGTGGTGCTTCATGCGTCTGGATCTGCACCAATCTCTTGTGCATCCTTTGCACAGAAGATGCAGAAGGAGCCCAATAAATCCCTAACGGAAAACCAATGGGTTTCAGACTCAGGGAATTCCTCCTGGGAAGTGGTCACAGTTCAGGTGACCCAAATCATCATTCAAGGCTCCTGCAAGTCTATAGCTTCGTTTTGCAGTGCAGGTCTCCTGGGATTTCCATCTTGATGGTGCTTGGCTTTGCTTTCCCTCCTCCGCATACCCTGCCTGCGCTCCCGTTTGCCCTGTCCCTTGCGCCTTGTTTCTGTGTTGTCCGGTGGACCACGTGCTGGCTGTGGCAGGGTTTCATCCTTTCCCTTATCACCTCACACTTGCAGTTTCTCTCTAAATGCCACTTGCTTACATCTGCAGTGGGTGACTGTGTGCTGAAGGCTGTGCTAACCCATGGTTCTGTCCGTTCTTCCTCTCCCTCTAGCTTCTAGAGGATATTCGGTCTGAATGGATACACTCATCTGCAGCTTCCCATAGGAACCTAAGTGGCGCTGAGGCTGTGTTGTAGCAGATGTAAAAATGAAATGTGATTTGAACATCTGCTTAGAAATGAGTGGCTGAAACTGATAATTGACCACAAAAGATTTCTGCCAGCTGACCATTTGCTAGCATTCACACTTCATTGCTGCCCTTTGTTCAGCAGTAAATAGAATCACGTCCTTCCTGAGGAGATCCTCCTCTGCGGTTCTGGTTGGTTCTGCTTTGGTCTCCAGAAGTAACGAGGCTCCTTCGTGTGTCCCTGGGACCCTCGGCGCTGGGTGTTAGCGCTCTGCTGCTCGCTCTTGTCCTCAGCCATCCGCGTGGCTGGGCAGGCCTATTTTTAAAAGGGCAGGAGAAGGACAAAGGAACAGAAAAACATTCCTCTCTCTAAACATAGCCTTCCCTCCTTTTCCACCCAAACATCTGTGCTCCAGGAGAGCGGCTTTCACAGGGCGTTAAGGTTGCAGCTGTGCAGATGGGGTGGTGCCTGCACCACCTGCTGCTCTGGAAGCTCTGCTGTGAGCGGCACCGAGGAGCCCTGCGGCACCTGGTACCTGGGGGGCTGTGCTGGCTCCGCCTGGCCTCCAGGTCTGAGAGGGGTTTGTGATGCTTCATAACTGCCATAGAGTCACAGATCCTATCAGATGTTTTGCAGTCTGGGATAGGCCTGATACATTTTTTTTTGGGGGGGGGTCTCTCTTAAGTCAAAGGGAGGAGAGGAAGAAATGCTTCATGTGAGCCACGGCTGCCTGCGACCATCTGGTCTTACTGTAAACACAGGGATCGATACCTTTAAAAAACCAAAAACCCTGGGTTTAAAGTGATGGAAAGGGAGAGCAGCGTGGGGGAATGCAGGGAGAAGGAAATGCGTGAAGTGCTCTGGCTGACCTGAGCGGGGAACGAGGAGGGGGGCAAAGAGCTTGCCGTGAAGGGCCAGCCCTAGCTGCTTTTTTAGGAGTGAAACTGCTGCCTAGATTCTGCCCGTGGGTGATCCTTTGTGCAAGGACAAAAATGGTCAGGAGGTCAGGAAAAGGCGAGCAACGTGCCTCGCTCTTCTCCCCGCTGCTCTCCAGCGCTGACCTCGCGACAGCAGCCAGGGTGCCCTCGGTGCGGGGCTACGGGTGCCTCCTTGTGAAGGAGACCTGGATTTGCTCGAGAAACATTACGTTCCCTGGGGTGGAAGGCGTGTTCTGCGGACCCGTGATTCACATCACTCACATGACAGCAGCGGCAGAGTGGAAAAACCTTTGAGTTTCTTCGGGACAAGGGCACGCAGTGTTCTGTACGGAGAGGACCTTAAACAACGGGCTGTAGCAAGGGCAAAAGCGGTAGGACCTGTTCTGAGCGAGCAGAGAACAAACACTACAGCAAGGCTGGAGCTATTGTTTTTTTTTTCTTCTTGTTTTGTGGCACGATTCAAAGATTCTTGCATTCTGTTGAGCCATCTCTCACCAAGGATTTGCTGTGTGAAGCCTTCAGAGCTGCTCTTTGCAATGGAAGGCTTCTTCTGTGTGCGCAGACCTGCACAAAAATGAGAAAATAATAATAAAAAAAAGCCTGAGTCCATCTTATTTTTTTTTATTTTTCCCAAAATGCAGAAGGGGTGAGGCAGCACGTGATGATGATGTGGAGCCTCCAACCTTCTCTGCTGGGCCGGGGAGAGGGAGGGAGCTCTGCGAGGAATGTAGCAGCACGAGGCAGCGTTCCTGGAGGAGCAGCTTCTAAACTTCCACGCCGTGCTCAGACGTTTTGAGAAGGAAGCGGCTGCGGTCTGGCTGCAGAGCTGGTCCTTCCTATGCCTGGCAGTAGAAGACTGGCTGCCTGCTGCAGGTTTGTCCTGCTCAGCTGCTGGCCCTTCGCAGGCCTGGCGGCAGCTGTTGCAGTCACGTAGCGCAGGGACAGCGAGGCTCTGTCTCAGCCGGTGATCGATGGCTGCTGGGGATCAGCAGCGATACGGCGGAGCGGGATGGGGGGTAGGGGGAGCTGGGCAAGCTGCTGCCTGTGCTGGGTGTCCGGGACTTCCCCCCTTGCAGTTTTTTTTTTTTTGTTTTTTTTTTTTTTAATGAATCTCTTTGAGGTTTTTATGAAGCAATGCACAGCAGTCAGTGTTATTTATATTAGCTTTCTCCTAAGGCAGGATTTCTGCTTCCAGTTCAGCTGGGAAAACAAAATTATTCTGAATGGGCAGTGCCCTGTCCTGACAGCAAGGAGATGGTGATCAGCTTCCCCGTGCTGAGGACTTGGGCGGTGGCAGGTCCTCCTCCCCAGCACACGTTTTGGGCTTTGTGGATATCACGTGAAAGAGCCCCGCCACGGAGCAGCTCTGCTCCCTGGAAAGGGGTTCGGCTGCTGGCTGGCTTTGTTGCTGCAGATCTCGTTCCTTGGCATTGCAACTCTGACTTGTAGAGAGGCTGTAAGGGGAATAAGATTGCACATCCAGTGCTCGTGGGAGGCCCTACTGCGTGCTTGCGGCTAGAGTACAGCCAAGGGCTCCATTTCTGATTTTCGCTGCAGCAGAATCCACAACATGAGGCTGTTTTGTGCAAGCTGTAAGCACGGCGATGAAATGTCTTACAACTAAAAATTCAATATCATTCACCAATGGCTTGCACTCTAACAACAGCAGCTAGGAAATGAGTCCAAAATTAAACTACTATATTTTTTTTTCTGCTGTTCTCTCCGCAGCTAGCTAACTTTTCCCTCCTTTTTGTGGAAGAAATTATGTCCTGAAACTTGAAACAACAGTGGAAGCTGAAAGTGTTTTACCTTTGGTTTGGGAGCATGTCTGGTACAATGCTGGCTGCATCCTCTGCAGAACAGGCCTGGGTGGTATACACGGGTTATATTTAGCAGCTGGTGGCACAAAGAGAGGTTTTTCCTGTCAGTTGGAGGGGACAGCGATGTGCTGGCAGGAGTCAAACGGCACCGTGGGGCTGTGCCATTATTGCCACTCAGTGACTCCGTGCCCTGTGTGCTCAGATTGCGAGTAAAAAGATGGCTTTCCTGGCTGCCAACTTCGCTGACTCCATCTGGGATCTAACATTCAAGCTGTGTCTTTCCTGGCTCTGTCACTAATAATACAGGCTCTTCATTTGGAACTTAGTTAAACAAAATTGATGCTGATGCATGAGCTGAACAGGAATCCAGCTCGCTTTCCCTGAGGCGTGTGGGCTAGGAGCGCTGACAAGAAGGAACATCATCATTTTCATCTGTAAGGTCATCAGACAGCTTCACACGCACCAGGTTTGTGGAGGAAACAGGGGATACTTCAGCACAGCGCGCGTGTTGAGCACGGAGCTTTTTAACAGCTGCCAGAAAGCTGGCTGCATTTGGTCAGTTCGCCTGTGCCAGGCTTCTGCTTCCAGGCTGGCCTGGGACAGCTTGTCGCGTGTAGGTAGGAAGCTTTTCTGCAGATCTGGGGCAATTACGTTTGCTGTAACATACGGTGTCATCTTCAGCTCTGTCCTCGCTGGGAGCGAAGTCTGGGTGCCCGGTCAACGAACAGCCGTATTTTTATCAGCGCAACGGCTGCGCAGCTGCGACGTGCGCTTCCGAGTGGTGCAGCCTTCGGTGTCTTTGGCAAACCCTGGCTTTAGCAGCCTGCTCCTCTCCGTTTACATCTCCTCCAGAAAGTCATTACCGGCTCAGGTTGCACTCGCGTCGCGTCGGTGTTTCCTCCCCCCGTGCTCCTGAACCGGCAGGGAGTCAAACGCCCGCTGCTCTGCTTTTCCTCGGAGCAGAGCCCGCGCCGGCCCCGGCTGTGCCCCGGGAGGACGCGCTGAGCTGGAGCCTTCGCTCCGCGTCTCCTCCTGCGGCCCGCTCCTCCCGGGTCCTTGGGGGAGGAAAACGCTGCCTGCGCGGGGCCTGGAGGCATCGCGTCCTGCGCTTGAGGGGAGGCAGCAAGCGGGGCTTGCCTTCGGACAGGCGCTGCTGCTGGCGAGGGGCTCTGACCGCAGCCTCCTGCTGCTCGGTGGGTTCCGGGGGTCTGGACCCGGGGCTGCGCAGCAGCAGGCGGGGAACGCGTGCTCGCAGGGCTCCCTGGGGTCCCTGCAGTGCCAGCCCGCTCCCACTCGCTCCTTTTTTTAGCGCTCATGGAAGCCTCCCTTTCCTAGCCCCTGCTCCCCACAGCCAGTGAAAAATCATCAGTCAGGGAAAAACACGTAGGGAAACGCGGGTGGCCTCGAGGGTGAGTTCTTCTGTGGCCCAAAGTGACTTTCCTTGCTGCTGTAACGTTTTTCCCCTTGTTCTCTTCCCTTTATTGACTGTAAAACACCTCTGGGTCACACAAGGGACTGTCTTTTGGCCACTGCTGATGAGAATGAGGTGTCTCCCCTAAAGACTGGCTTGGTTTGAAGTCACACAGCCCCAGAGCCTTCATGGTGTTAGAGTGGGAGCTCATGCTGAAACAGCAGTGAAGGCTTTGATGTTTACGGGTCTCAGAAAATAGGCTCTATGATTCTATGATTAAATCTCCTTTTTTTTCTTTCTTTTTTTTTTTTTTTCCTCCTATAGTGGGAAACATCTTTTCCTGAAATGCAGACTTAATACACTGCTTTAATTCATAGCTGGTGAAAACATTTTCTTTAAGACAATCGTTTGGAGTTGATAGCGTGGAGTCCCTCTCTGATGAGCTGAGCTGCTGCCAGCCTACATTCGTCTCTGCTCCCTAACAGCATCATTACTTTACCTTTAAAGCCTGCAGTTATGAAACATAATGATAACCCTTTTGCCTCCTGCCACACTGCGGTGCGAATGCTAAGTTCTGAGCGAACGCTTGTGCTTTAAATTTTAATTCCCCATTTCCACCAAATGCAGAGTGAGCACGTCTCTGTCAGAAGGGAGCCGGTTTAAACCTGCAACTGGGGAGCAGCAACAGTTACTGCTGAAAATGGGGTATGGTCTGAATTACCAGGGACAACTGTCTTCACAAACAAGCGCACGACCCTCCATCCCCCAAACCTGCCAAATGACCAGACTGAATTTCCTCGCTAGCAGCCTTCTGAGGGCTGTTGCCTGGCTGTCTGCTCTAGGATTATGAGGGAGCATCTCCCTTATCGTTTCGCACATGCTGCACCATCTGTCCTGAATCTCCCTTTATAGGGTTATGGATTCCAAACGACGTTTCCTTCTCAGGAGATAACAGGCATGTCTGAAGAATCTCGCTAGGTTTGGCTGCAGTGCTATTTATGTCACAAGTTGTTTTTTTTCTCCCCTCATTCCACAGCCTGAGTGAACTCTGAACCATTCTGGTTTTCTACGCCCAGACACTGAGCAAACAGCTCACCCTGTAACAGGGGAAGTCCCCCTCTTCTGCTGTGTGTTCTGCTCGAAGCAGGCAAAGATGAAATATGACCAAATTCAGACGTTACAAGGACACAAGATACACCTTTAATCTTTTATTGTACATTATAAAATGTTTATTGCTCTGTCTGTATCAGAGGTGTTGACCTCTCCCTCTTGGTGATGGAGGAGTATGTTCTGGCAAAGGATCCGCAGAAGAGACCCCAGGGTTGGCCTGCCTTCTGCAGCTGGCACGGGGGAAGCCCTCGCTCGTTCACCAACGCGTCTGCAAGCAGACATCCCCGTGCCTTCCCCCAGATCAGCTGCTGTGGAGAGGCTGGTGACGGTGGAAGCGGGGAGGCGGCTGGCCGCGGTTGCTGCCAGCCTGCTGCTTTGCAGGGAGTTTTAAACCTGGCTCATCTGAGAGCAGATGTGTTGTAAAGGGATTGAAACCCTCCTCAGGCCAACCTGTCCTGGTGTTTGGTGGGACGAGTAGGATCTTGCCTTATCCCCTAGTGCATATGGAGTGGTTTTGTGGAGTCGTTACATAAATACAGATACCCCATGGCACGCTGCAAGGAGAACATCTTTCCCATGCGACGGACTTGCATCTACCAGCTTCCAGAGCACCAGCAATCCCAGGGATCCTGTCAGCTTGCAAACATCAAGCACTTAATAAGAGAGAGGAGAACCCCAACCCCTTTCCCCTTCATCATCATCCTCTGGGCGGAGGACTGGCTCCAGCAGACCCCTGGCACCGCAGCGTCGCAGGGGCGGTGCGCGGAGGCGTGGGGAGAGCCAGACCTTCCCACAGGAACCCGACGAGAAGAAGCGATTTAAGAACTTCAGCCCTCAGAAAAAGGTCCCTTGGGCAAGAGCCTTTTGCAGTAAACGGCCATTGCTGCTGGAGACCTTGCATAGCAACGGGTATCATGAGTTTTTTTCTTTCTTTTTTTTTTTTTTTTGCTGACTGGCTACATTTTGATGGACTGTTTATGGCGCTGCAGGTGGACTCAGGCCCAGCTGAAAATACCACAAAGAACATGGTTGGAATTATCCTGGAAGCTAAGCAGGGGCTTCTGGTGCCCCCTCACCTTGGTCTGTGCCTCAGTGCTCCGAGTGCCCCGAGTGGCTGAGACGTGGCTCCAGCGCGGCTCTGCGTTCCTCGTGCTGCAGCCTGGCCGCAGAGCAGCCAGCAGAGGTCCCACAGGAGGGATGGAAATGTGGGGAATGCCTTATTTCTCTTGTTTCTTACAAAACCCCGCCTGCAAGACACGGTACACAACACACACCAATGGAACAAAGCAAGCCGAGAGCGCGCAGCAGCCGAAATCTGGTTGCTGGTTGCGCCTGCGATGAGCTTTCCCTCCTTCTTGCTTGGAGAGGAGCGACGGCGATGCCTGAGCTCTCGTTAATACTGTCAGGATGGAGTGACAGCGAGACAAAGTTACAACAAAACCTTGTACGGTTCCAAAGATGGGGAAATTGCTCCAGGAGACGGAGTGCGAGGGCGGAGCGGAGTGCGTGAGACGTTGCTCCAGCGCGGGTGATTCGTGAGTCCGGTACGGGATCACCGGCAGCTGCTCTCACTGGTGCTGTTCCATCTTAGTTGTTTGTNTCCATTTTTTGTTTTTGTTTTGGTTTTAGGGTTTTTTTTTTTTTTTTTTTTTTTTTTTTGCAGGATTTTTCTTTCTGGCCAGATGTTTTGCAGAGCACAGATGAGGAAGGAGGTGTGTGCCATCAGCGACAGGCGCTAGGTCTCCTCCCAGATTGCTCCGACGTTATTTCACCTCCCCAGTCATCAAGGCTCAGAGGCAGAAAGTGAGCGTGAGAGATGGAGTCCGTCTGTCCGGGAGTCACGCTTCGATGATGTTCACTGAGGGCTTGTTTTTGGGGAACTGGAAGAGACAAAGGGAGAAAGGGTGTGTGGGAGGAACTAGGCAGGAAAAAAAAACACGTCAGGGATCTGTGCAGTGTGCTGGCAGATTTTTAGGTAAAGTTCTTACTCCTGCCCCCTGTGGGGAGCGAAAAAGGGCTGGCGTTGTGTTGGTTCGTGATGGTCTGCTTGTAAATGAGTATGAATTAGGGAACTGCTTCAAATAATTAGCAAATGCAAAGTGGTGGGGATGTGCCAGAATGCACATTGCGAATAGAAACATAGGAAAGTTAAATTAATTGATCGAGTTGGCATGAATTAAAGGCTTGAGTCACCTTACATCATAAGGGTAGCAAACCTTTAACACCAGGTTCGTTACCAGCCATGCTCCTGCTGATCAACTGTTCAGTTAATTGCGAGAGTGACATCCCCTTACTGCCTGCCACCAACCACTGCTGGGGGGTAAAAGCAGCTCAGGGACTGCAGCATCGCTCAGCACTTTTTTATCCTAGGGATGCTCAGATATTGCAGAAATACAGGCTGAACCCTGTTTTACTGACAGACCAGAGGAGGGAGTGGAACCCTGGGGTCCCGGCACATCTGGGATGCTCGGACCGCTAACGAAGCCACGGCGCTGGCACGCGTGGAGGCGAAGGAGTGTTTCCTTCCTGCCCCGCAGCTGGGGGAAGGCGGCTGCCTGAGGGTGCTCGGCAGGGGCCGCTCTGGGGGTGGTCAGCTGGCTGCGCTGTGCCCCCCGCGTGCCGGCGGCCCCTCACCTTGCTGCGGAGGAGCCCCCCGCCCTGGTGCTCGGGGGTGCTGTTCTCCGAGGCGCTCTTGGCTTTCTCCTTGCTGTTGTTTGGCTCGTTGTCCTTGATGATATCGTACTGCCTGCAAAACAGGGCGATCACCCCTGACAGGAAAAAGCATTAGTGATCGCACAAACGAGCTCAGCCCCTGGGGGCTGCAGAGATCAGAGATCCCTTGCTTGCCAGAAAGCTTTTCACCCTCTGGTAGAGATCTCAGCAGCATTCACAATTGCTCCTAAGAACATTTTCTACACAGCGAGTCACCCCTCTGGCTATTTCCTTCTCAAGTTCCGCTCTAAGCTAGTTAGACAGAAGGACAGAAGCTTAATTATACTCCAGCATCCCTGTCATTAAATGGGACAAGTGTTTTAAGCCCTGCATCTGGGTAGCGATTAACACTAACCCTGTGGTTAAACGGGACCTCTGCTTTGCAAACACAGGAGCTCCTGGAATTTCTGGTTGGTGGAAGTGTGTCTTCTGATCCCTCTCCTCTGGGGTGAAGAAAAGGAGCTGGAGCTGGCAGGTGAGAGGCGGGTACTGTACCTGCCCGCATCAAGATCAGCCAGAGCCTCCTGAGCAGCAGGACAACATCTGCAAACGTGTAACAGTGACGGCAGCAAAAGCTGCCAGTGGAAATTTCCTCCCACACACACGCACGTGAAGAGAAGGCAGGGGCAGCCATGACAAGTCATAAGATGGAGAATGTCTGTCTCAGGAGCTTGGACATGACGTCTGGACCAAATAACTTCTCTGCCTGGAGATCCAAACGCAGAGGTAAAGTAAACCTGGGCAGATGCTGCTTCCCCCTTCCTGGAAAATATTCTATCTCCCTAACAGCAAAACACATGGCGAGCTTTCACCAGACATCACAAGGTACTTTATAAAGCGCCGTGTTGTCATGGCAGCTGCCCCCAGGTGTTGCTGATGAACACAGTGGTCCAGATTTCTTCTTATGTGTGAACGAATGGCTGGTCCTAGGAGAACAGGCTAACACCTGGCACAGCCACAGCTGCTGTGGCTTCTGGTGGCAAAACTGAGGCTCAGCGGAGCAGATTGCTGTGAGCGGTCCCAGAAATGCAGCCAGCAGTGGGGCTCGCTCCTGAGCTCAGAGCGCTGGGCACAAACCAATCCCAGTTTGGGTTTGCTAAAACATTGTCCTGTGTTCTTGGCCTGGCTTGCCCACAGCCTGAACTGGCAAGAGTGATTTCTGTGTTGAGACTCCGTAAAACCCAGCAGCTGGAAAGAGATCCTTCCCCCACCCACTTTCCTTGAGGAAGTCATCTGGCTAGGAGGGAAGTTGTGGTGTTAGCGGTCCTTGCTGAGGTGCTGATCTGAGATTTAGATTTTGCTAGGTGGGAGACGAGTCCGTTGTTCAGTCACTTCTGGTAGTTATTCATGGTTGTTTTTACTGGCGGGGCACTTAAATTGGAATATGCAGAGATAAAACTTGGCTTAAACACTGAAAAGTCAGAGGGCTAGAGATTTCCTGTAGCCTCGGTTTAGGCGTCCGTGTGGTTGTCGCCTTTAGCAATAATTGCCTTCCAGCCTCTGGAAATGCAAACAGCAACGCATGGAAAACTCAGGACTCACCAGGACAAAAGGCTTTACAGATGGATCTGATCCTGTGTCACCTGAATTCACCTGATTCTGTGTCACCTGCCTGAGCCATGGGTTGCAGATTTGCCACAGTGCTGATTTCCCTGCCTGGCAATTTCCTTGGGTCACCTGAACCATTCCCCCTGGGCAGCGTGCTCCGTGACTCGCAGGAGCAAACGCTGTTCATTAAAGATTTACGCTGCAGCGGGTGCAGCGTCTGAC
This sequence comes from Alectura lathami, assembly GCA_013399715.1. Lineage (NCBI taxonomy): Eukaryota > Metazoa > Chordata > Aves > Galliformes > Megapodiidae > Alectura > Alectura lathami. The sequence goes on along the minus strand of VXAV01002121.1, from coordinate 2,918 downwards.
TGGCAGCCAGGGGAGGCTGGGGCTCTAAATAGAAAACAAACGTGTGAACTTTTTTTCCCCATTAACTCATGCGTGTAATTCCCAAACCCAGCAGGCTGTGAAGGGCTTGCAAGGTGCAAGGAGGACCAGGGTGGAATTTCAAAAACTTGCCAAAGGCTTGGCTCCAAAGCACCCATTCGGACACCAACGTTGAGCTAATGCTGGTCGCTTCCTCCTCCCACCATCCCAAGCCCATGTGGCCTTTTCCTTCCGTTTGGTCAATGAGCTCTTGCTAATGTTCTTCCTCTTCTTATCAAACCCTATCCTTTGGATTTCAGTACTGCATTTTGAGAGGATCTGGGTTTATTGGTGTTTTGATGTGTGGAGCCCTTTGCTCTTTCAGCACTTCCATTATTTTAATTGCTTGTGGGCATCTAACAGCGCAGGACTCTTGATGTCTGATGCGTTTGAGCTCATAAGGGAATTTCTCTTTTGCACGAGAGCTGGAGGCAGCTAATAAGCCAGATAATCCCTGTGACCTGTGTCATCGGGAGGGCTCAGGCGTCCTGGCGGATGGCCGAGGGCGTTATCATCAGCGCTTTCTGGAAAAATTGAGCTTACAGGATTAGCCTCGCTGAATTAGACAATTGGTTCATCAAGCCCATTGTCCACCTCCTGCTGCCGCAGCTCAGGGCACCTGCGTCTGGCACTGCCCAGCTTCGGGGGCCGCAGGGGGAGCTGCAGTGCCCTTACAGGTGGGCGTGCAGCGCTGCTCGCGGGAGGATTTCTCTTCAGGCTTTCCGCGACTGCACACAGACCAAGTGAGCCAGCAGGCCCTAGGGGTATCGCGTGCTTTGGACAGAAGGATTGAACTGACCTGCCCACATAAACAACACCACAACAATGATGAGTATTTCCCCTGCTCGCAGCTGTTGGTTTTTCTTCGCCATCTCCTTCATGGTCACCTCATCTGCACAAGGGGAAAGAGAGATCATGAGACCCTGCCCCGGGGCTCTGTCGGGCTGCCCCAGCCACCCTTGGCTCACGCCATCGGTGCAGCCGCTGCCTCGTCCCTGCCAGCCCGGAGACGGGGCGAGGGAGGAGCAGGGAGTGGGGCCGGGGTGAGCCCACGTCGCCTGGCCCCGTGGCAATTCGCTCTGCTGGCTCCGCTCTCTGCCAGAGCCGTCTGTGACTGTCACAACGCCTTGCACGCTCCAGCAGCTCCTCTCCCAGCTCAGGAGAGCGGAGCCTGGCGTGGTGTTTTTCAGTGGAGCCGAGGGATTCGGAGAGGAGCCGGGCGTTTTTGCAGGGCGTAATGCACCTCCCTGCCTTCAGAGCACTAAGAAGATTACAGCTGGGGCCTCCAGGGAGGGGAGCAGTGCTCCTCGTAGTGCTTTCAGATGAACAGCAACACGGTATTTACAGACACCAAATCGTTTTAGCAGGAAGAGCCAACATCCAAGGAACCACGGCCAAAGCCCTGCAACACAGGCTGAGTCCTCGCTCGGCAGGCGGTAACTCCTGGTACCCCAGATCCCTGCTCTCCCTGCCCTCTCTGAAGCAGAGATTCTCCTTGGCAACAAACCTTCCACGTCTGGAATGAGTGGAGGAGCTGCTGGGCAGGAAGAGCCTGATCTCGTCCGTGGAGGCACTCAAAACCCAGCTGGACGTGGTCCTGGAGCTCCTGCTCTGGCTGACCCTGCCTGAGCAGGGGCTGGGCCGGGTGATCTCAGGAGGTCCCGTCCAGCCTCAGCTATTCTGTGGTTTGGCAGAAACCTTTGAAATGTGAGAGGAGTGCCGTTCCCCACTTGTAAGAGTGCCGGAGATGCTGTTCCCAGGCTGGAAGCCTGCTCCTCGCTTTGCCTGTTAAACCTGGAACAGGAGGAGAGAGCAGCCAGCCCCTGGCAGCAGCAGCTGCTGACATTTGGGCACTGTTTTGCTGGAGCAGAGCAAACTCCTCCTGATCTTAATGTACCTGGTGTGAGGTGTAGCTGTACCACAAATGCTCGTGCAACAGTACGTTTATATCACGTGCTGGGCTCAGCCTGCACGGCAGCGTAACCTCAGCACCTCCTTGGCCGCTGGGAATGCTCGGAGCACCCTGCACATCCATGCAGGGCTGTCAGAGGGCCCTCGACCCCATGTGCACCTAACCCAGCTCTCCTCATCGCCCCAGGTCCTGCTTTCCTCTCTGCAGAGCCCTGCACTGCCTGGGCTTCCCAGGGGCCACGTAGGAACTCACCCACACTTGCCTTTATTTTTAGAGGCTAGTTTCTCAGCTTCCCTGGGGGTCTTGAAGAGGACTGGCTCACTGGCAGGGCTCTGGCCTTGGATGCTGATGGACTGGACATGCACAATGTACTCAGTGTCCTCCTCTAGGTCCCAGAGGGCACAGGAGCGGGTGGTGGTGTTCACCTCCTGGATGAAGCGCAGCATCCGCACGTCCTTCTTCTGGAAGCCGAGAGAGGAGAGCACAGAGTGGTGGAGGGGCCTCCCGTGTGCGCTGCTGTCGTCTAAGACCACTGCTTCCTGCCCTGTCCGCCATGGACGTGGAGACCGTCGGGCCTTTTCCTCTCTGCGGCTACCAGTGCACCAAGAGGTGCTGCAAAGAGGATGGGGAGCAAGTTCCCTCCCAGCCCATGGGACAGGATGAGAAGGAATGGGCTTAAACCGCAGCAAGAGAGTTTGGAAACGGAGGGGACCTGGGGTGAAGATGAGCGGGACCGAAACTGCGTGGCTGTAGGCATCGTACCTGTTGGGAAATTGCAAATCCGATGACAACCTCGTCTTCCAGAACATCCCAAGTCACAACGGCTGAGTTGGCTTTCAGGTGTTTGACTGTGACATTGACTGGAGCCGATGGGCTGTCTGCAAGGAGGGAGAGCAGAGCCTTTACGGAGACAAAGTGGCAGCTGCAGGCGGGAGACGGAGCGAGGGGG
>VXAV01002120.1:242654-253866 GCA_013399715.1 Alectura lathami | reverse complement strand
AAGGAAGCCACTGGCAAAGCGAACTCAATCCCTCCTTCTACCAGTACAGGAGTGCAGGAAGGAGATGCTAGGGGAAAAGCAGTTAGTGAAACTTGGTGGGAGGGGTGAAAAGACAATGGCACGAAACTGAGACTGCAGCAATTCATTAAAAAGTAAGAGAAGTATAATGAATGACCAAGAAATTGTAAATGTTGCTCATCTGCTAGGAAGGAAGGAAGCTGAAAATGCAACAAGAGGCATGGCAGTGAGCTCTGCAGTCCAAACTCAAACCTACAGAAGTAAAGTACTCTTCCCCTCCTAACCTATACTAAATTATGGCTATCTTACATGGGATTACGTTTTTACGTTCAGGCTGCTTCTTTTTGTTCATAGGGTCTTTAATGCACTGGTAAAAGCACGTAACACGTATGACATGAGAGTTTTTAATGGTACACATGCCCTTATGCATGGCTTCCTCTCCCTACAGTCCTTGCAGAGCTCATACACAATGCATTAATGACTTGGATGGTGCTCGCTGCTCTTGCTGCCCTATTAGTCTGGGGGTTCAGCCACCAGCCACATGTACTCCCCTCCACTCCAAACTGCAATGGATTTTCCACCAGTACTTCAAAATCTGAATGGACCCACTCATATGCAGACAGGGTGATATTATACGCTAATACTAATTTTGGAAAGAAATTCCTAACAACATTGACTTCCTACATATTAGATCTCTCCCAGCACACAGAAAACTCACATCCCTTTTATTGAAAAGCCCTGTACTTCCCTCCAGGCAGCTCAAAAAATTAACCAAGTGGAATTTTGTTTCTAGCTTGTACTTAACAATTAAATTGCTATGCAAGCTTGAACAGGAGATCCAAGTTTTGACCACATTTATTCTTGTCCAAGGGCAGCAGGTGGGAAGAGTGGAGGACGATAAGTGTAGCAACTGGCAGAGCTCATCACCAAGCACGATGTAACAACACAGCAACGATTAGAAACTGCAGAGTACAGTCTGGGTGTATCAAGCCAGCAGACAAGTAACAGCAGTAAAAGAGAGAATCAGCCAGCAGGACTATCATAACTCATTTTTATTCACTCTTTCAAGAAATAACTACTCTAAAACATGAGTTTCAGATAAAAAGCCTCTTGGATTCATGGCTGGTCTCAAACAGGCCAATCTCTGCAGTTCATTCGAGAGGACTCCCTTAGAACTGTTTCTCCTGGGGAGCGATGGCCAAAAATTACAGACTTCCTTTCATGCTCCTCTCCAGCCATAACCAATGAAGCTAAAATGTACCTCATCTTGATCTGCTGGAGGAAAGGTCTATGACAAAGGGGAGAGCAGTAACAGCTCCAGACACATCACTTGTCTTTATGAATGTAAAGACATAATCTATAGACAGGATCAGCAATTTGGAAAATAATGTGTTTATATATATAGTGGATTGCTACTGCGCAGACTGTGGCTATTCTTTTTCCATGATAATAACACCATGAAATCCTAAACATCATCTCTAACAAAACACAAATAAAAAGATCATGCTCTCCAATTAAATGGAATTTGTTTCTTGATGTAACATGTACAGATCCTCCTTTTATCTCATCAATGCCCAATCCCAAATATCGTTGAACATGATTTTTATTATCCTCCTGCTTTTGGCCGAAACCTACTGGCTTTACTTGCAAGAAATCAAAGAAAGACTTCCTGGAACAGTAGCTCTGGCACTGCCCAAAGACCTAATCCTTCAAAGCCGATTTCCATAAATAGTTGAGGTTTGCCAGAAATTACCTCTACATCCCTATAATCCTAAAGATAAGTCTAAATTGCTGGAATACTCTTCAATAATGAATTAGAAGAACCTTATTCTTACTTCTTCTGTAGTCTAGCTCCTGTGGGCTATGACTTGTTAAAAAAAAAAATCAAAATAAAATCAACAGATAAAAAATCCTTATGAAGACAATTCATTACTTCATGGTAAGTCAGCAGATATAAAACCTCATTTCTAACCCTACTAAACATTAAAAACTGAAGTCTTCAACATAGTGGAAAGCCTAATATGGACTCCCATGCAGAAGACTCCTCCTAGTGTCCTACAACAGGGTAATTGACCTTGATTTTCATTATGTTTTCACTTTGGGACATATAACTCACTTTGTGGTTAATTAGCTTGCACTGGAGTCCATGACAGCGGTTTGAGTGTAGAGCTATTGCGGACATAACCAGATCCATTAGAGTCGCACTGAGCACAGGAGCAGACCCCAGCTTAAGAATTTACCAACTTACCCAGTAAAATTACTGTCAGTGCAAGGCAGGCAGGTATGGAGGAAGGAAGAGAAGGAAAATTTTTTCTAATTTTAAATGGATAAGAGTGCTAAGGTAAGGACAACCTGAAATTCCTGTATAAAGAAATAGAGGGTTCTGTAGTTGCAGTTGTGGTTTTGTTTTGTTTATTTGTTTGTAGAGGCCTTCCTCGGTTCTTTAGTCCTCACTGTCCCCAAGCATCTTCTTCCTGTTTGCCACTTCTTAAATACCTGGGCTAACCTGCAAGTAAACAGTGGACAGTTTGAGCTTTTATTATTATTATTATTATTATTATTTTATTTTTGGAATATGTGAAAAGTTAAGGACATGTTGTTTCAGAAAGTTGATGAACAATTGTTGGGTAAAGGGGTAAGAAGGAAAGACTAGAAAAGTATTTATGATGCAGCAATTGCAACACTGCAGACAACTCTTGGCACAGAAGTCATAAAACCTAGAGAATTCTAATAGTGTTTCTGGTACGGAGAAGAAGATTTTGTAGTTTAACGTAGATAATGGGCAGGGCTGAATTGAATGCAACTCCCCGAGGAAAACAGGCAACATCTGCAGGACTGCAGGTGCCCTTGGCAAGTGCTCTTAGCTATCACCTGGGTAAAATTCAAAGGATCCAGGCAGAGGCAGTCCATGTCTACAGCAAAGTTGCATCACGATGCTGCTGTGTGAGGAAACCAATTGGATATTAATGAAACTAATGAGACATCCTCCAGCCAGGATGCCAGGGGATCTTGGTTGGCCTCCTCAGGCTCTGCATGCCCCAGGACAGGCCCCGCAGGGTTTCCTGGAGGCCCACACCTGCCCGAGCCGGCGAGGAGCTGTCCATGGCCAGCAGCAGCGCCCGGTGATAAACGCCCAGGTGCCTGGAGGAAAAGCTGCTGCTGGGTTTCACTCTGCAGTTCCCAATGAAAATGGGAGCTTCCTTCCAGGCCCTGGGTGCCTCCTCACCGCCTCGTGCATCCCAGAAAGCACAGGGCTTCTACAAACAACCAAGCTAATCACACTGCTTAAATTGTTGTTATTGTTAACAACTACAAAAACACAAAAGGCATTTCCTCCATCCCCCAAATAAGTAACTTTTTCACATTGAAATATTTCCCAGCTACTGCACACACTGAGCAAAGGAAAACAGATATCTATGAGGCTCTATCTATTTTCAAGCAGATATGGCTTGGGAAGATTGGCTTGGGAAGATGCCACCCTTTCTATTTGACAGAAGAATTTCCCAGATTACTTTTGGGTTTGGGGACTGTCATTATTCACCATGATTTTCAATCTTAGAAACTGGAGGCAGAGAAGAAGAGGGAGAAGACTGTGCACAAATCTTATCCCTCAGTGATCTTTGCCATTGCAAGTGCTGAGTTCTCAGGGGGATGAAAGGCTCTTGGGCCTTGACCTCCTGTCTACCTTTATGCTCTTGCATTAAAAGGCAGATTTCCCCAGATATATATCAATGTATTTTTCTGCACTGTTATAAGACATCCTGAATATGTTCCAGCTGGAAGAGGTTAGTACAGGAGTATACGGCTAACAGTTGTGCCAAAGTAGTATTTTCATATTCGTATGAGACATTTCACCCTGAAATTAAGATGTTCAGCTCCTTAATGAGTTTCACTTGCTATTTAGCAACAGGCCAGGCAGGTGTGCAAGTTCCTGCATAGGCTCTTTTCGCTGCTGTAATAGGCAGCAAACCCTTCGCATTGTGCACCACTTTGCCAGTTCAGCCCATAGCTATAAGGCAGCGGAGTCGGTCCTGAGCTGCCACGATCCCACTGAGCCGTGGTCTGCTGTCACCTAGGAGACCGAATCTCTTATTTCCCCCTCTATGTGAGGTTTTACTCTGCAGTCTCAAGGAGGATTCATTCAACTCTGTTCTGCAAATACTTTGAATATTCAGTTTGCAATAGCTTTACCCAAGTCTGCGATAAAGCTGTTTGACATTCAAGCACTTGTTCAGTTTCACTTGGAATTTAACTGAAGTATTAAAAAAAAAAAGTACAAACATGACCTGTCCCTGTATAAATATTTGCCCATATTTCGTAAATGTCTCTATACATAATTTCTAAAATGTTCCTCTTACTATAGTAATTTCAATGTTTTAAAATAAAAATATTTCCTCCCCACTTTCTTCACACTGTTACAGGAAATTAGTTGTTAAACTTTTTAAAAACAGCTTAACAAAGCACATTTTGCAAGTTCATTTATTTTTGAGTTAACTCAACAAATTTTGAATGCAAACATCACTGGAGTTTGAGCAGTTTTGGAGTGCTGAGGGAAGAATTCTTTTCTATTTGAATTTTAAAGATCAGCCAGACTTATGTTGGCTGTCCTGTTCTGCAGCCTGTCTTTGAATCCCCTTAGGAAAGTCAGGGATACCCACAAACAATAGAATTAAAATCTGTCTTTAGGACTGGCAAACCATTCACAGTTCTGTCTAGCTGCTTAGCATAGACTGTGCTAGGCCTCAAGGAGAGAATAGGCCCCTAAAGAAGCAATAATTTTCAGATTGTTGTGTACAATGCAGTGATAAAGCTCCCTGTCACATTTTTCTTCCCAGTTACTGAAGTTCCCATTCAGATGAATTGTCACAGCTTCTTCAATCCAAACAAGCACCCTTCCGGCCTTGTTTGCATTAAAATGTGATAAAACTAAAAGGTGACTTTAGCACAGCTGTGCAGAAAAGTGGATTAGGTCAAAGTGACAGCGTTTGTTAGGGCTTGCCACAAAGGTGGTTCAAGATTTGTCTAGAGCGCTAATGTGGGAGAAGCACAAGTTTCTTAAACCCAGACATTTGTAATAAGGCTACAAACAAAAAATACTCTTTCTTTCATCCAAACGTAGTTTCGCAATGGCAGTAGGCCAGCCTGTTGACCTGTTGTCACAGAAAAATTTGGAATGGCACCAGAAAACAAAGTGCCTTGTATTTCCTGTCATTCTTGCCGGCCATCACGCCGAAATCAAGCATTACTGTCATTACCACAGCCCTGAGCAGGCCAGCACCCAACAGCATGCTGCACCTCAGCTCCCGTGGGCCAGCAGACGCCGGCTCCAGACCTCCGTGACAAGCTCCCAAAACAGGAGTGAGTTTTGTGACTTTTTCGGAGGGAGAAGCAAGGAAGGTCTGCTTTTCTTACCGATGCTGATGCAGTAATCAGCAGCCTTTCAGCAAACAGTGCTTTTTCACATCACCACCTTTTGAGCTCCCATTTATATTTTATTTCTAAGTGGAAACCCCACCAAAGCAAAAAGCCATCAGAAACAGCACCCTTTGCATGCCACCTGCTGGTAATTTTTTGTATTTGGCTACAATGAGGGCAGAGTATAATTCTGTCTGTGACAAGAAACACAATGTCAAAATTGGCGGAATAATCGGAGACAGTCTCAGGATCCCAGCACACGGGGCTCTCTGAGGAGAACCAGGAAGAGGCACCAAAACCCAGGTTCCCTCCACAGCTCTACCATTTATTCCTTCAGCTCATTTATGGATCCTAACCCTCACAGAGACATACACTGAGGTATGCCATTAATCTTCACTGTAGTCAGATAAATACTCTGAAGAAATACAAAAGAAACTATTGTATTTCAAGAGGATTTGCATCTCAAGCTTGATCTGGTACACTTTTACCAGTCAAAGCGGATAGGAAGCTTCCATATTTATGGGGTTTATATTTGATGTAGATGTTATGAGCAGCAATCATTTCCATGCCCTGCCCCAGTGTCACTTCCAGGAGCTGTGCCTCTCAGCATGGCAGCCTGCTCACAACACACTGCTGCATCACATGCGGCCAACAGCAGCTGTGGGCCTGGGAGCTCCGAGCAGCACTAAAAGGGAAGGAGAAATAACATGGAATAACAGGAAAATGACTGCTGCATCTACAGGATTAGATACCTGCAGTGACAGCAAGCCTAGCTACTTTGGTTAGAAAGTCCAAGACACCACTGTATTGTGGAGCTGGGTATCGTAAGTCTCGTAACAAAATGCAGAGGAAACAAAATCCACTCCTGGTTTATGATAGGACTTCACAACTGGTTATGGAGAAAGGAGCCTATAAAGTAGATCTGACTGGGGTGGGGTTGAAATTTTTGGAAAGGGTTCAGGAATTCCAAAGGATAGAACCTCAAGACAGACAGCAAAAATCTGACTTTAAAAATTAATATACTCTGGGAGCAAGCATGTCCAAAGCCTAGCCAGATAAGAAGCCAGCTGACATTAGAACAGCTCTGTAGCTTGGCAGATGCTCCCCAAGCTCACCGCATACCCAGCGCTGAAGTAGGGATGTAAAAAGCAGCACTTTCTCATGTAGCACACAGGAGAACAGAGTGCAGCGTGTGGTCCTGCTAAGGCCAACTGTATAGCAAGACAGAGACAGATGAGACACACCTGTATAACAAAAGTGTCCAGAGTACAGTATATTAATGTATTTGCCATGGAAATTTACCCCAAGACTGACAGTTACTGGGAGATGTACAGCTATTCTTGCATTTTCCTCTGAAGAGAACATTACTTGCTGCAATGCAAGCATTCCTTCTACAGAGAAATTTTAAGCTCTCAGACCTCAGGATCCTCCTCCTCTTCTGGTGGTATTTTTCACCACAGATTTAAGACTTATTCTCATTTCATCACCTCTTCAAATATATTGCTAAGCTTGAGTTTATGTCTATTTACTACTAATTAATTTCAGCTCACTTATACCTTTGTGAATACTAACTAGGCGATCCACAAGTGCAAGTGTGCATAGATTATCCTAGCTTTAACCCAGAGAAAATATTTGCAGGCATCTAGATGGCATTACTTGTTGCCCTTTAAAATGGAGCTTAGGGAGGTCTCTGGAGATCCCTGTGCCCAGACTGATAGCGTGGCTGAGCCTTTTGCCTGGAGCTGAAGAGCCTGGCCTGGCAGACTGTCCTCTGTCGCCTCCAGTTCCTGCTCAGCAATGTTAACGAGGTTATGTTAATAAGGGCACCCCCTGGGACTAAGACATGGTGAAACCTTTTACCACTGCTCTCAGTAATGAGGTATATAAATGTATTTTTGGTGGAAATGCACTAAGGCAATATTGCTAGGGCACCTTGAATGAGAGTTTAGGAGGGTTTCAGGCCTCGAAGAGTCACTTGTTTTGGAAATTTTATAGACTGGATTAGAAAGAATCAATATTATTGTTCTCAGTTGTTGTATCTTGTGAAGGAAAGATGGCTCAGCAGAAAATTTCAGTGTTCAGGTTGCCAATGTTACAGTTCCACTGTCGCTTTTCCATACACAGAGAACAAACTGTAAAAGTATTTATTTTACAATAAACAGCATTGGACTGTCATCTTTACTGGCTTTGTACAGGTGTACAAGGAGACTGGAGTATTCCAGTTTGTTGAAAAGTAGGGATGTATATCACTGCATAAATTTCACAATAAATTTCTGGTATGAAGGTCAGCTCCTGAGTTTTTAAACAGCAGAACAAATGAGGGATGTGTTTTCTTAATTGTAAAACTGTTGATAAGAGATCCTTACATTGTATTTAAGGAAGTTTTAGAAGTTATAAACTGTATTTTCCCATTTGAAGAGCCATGCAAAGTAAAAAACCAGGTTTAAAAACTGAGCATAAAGGCATAGGTGCGTTGAAGGCATTATGTGGATCTGTCTGTGTATTTATACATGGAATCATGCACTCATTCCTTAGTTGCAATGAAGATAATTGCATTCTTTCTGAATAGCACTTCTCAATCCTAAAACATACTCTAAAAGCATTTGGTATAATGATTTAAGGAGTTCATATCACACCACGCCCTCAAAAGAGCCTGAAGAGATTAAACGCTGTTTGGCCAGAGACAAGCAGTTCCTGGTTGGAGGGAGCTTTGCAGGAGACAAGCTGAGAGACGTGGAGCTCCCTTCAAGCAACCGATGGGCGAGAACGCTGCCAAGAGAGGCAGCCTAGGGCCGTGCAGACGTGAGGCCTGTTAATTGCCAAACGCATGAGAGCTGGAGCAGCCTACCTTGCCGAGAGATAAAGCCCCACTGAACCCGCCCACCCCGCGCCGGGTGCTGCGGGCAGGCAGCCCTGCTGCGCACTGCAGGACTCTGCGGCGGCTGCTGAGCGGACACCGGGCTCTCCTGCACGTCTCCTAGCCCCAGGGCTTCACAGCTTCTTCTGGGCTAGGGGAGCCCTTTCAAAATTTCTCTGCCATCACAAGAGTCCTTCACTGCAGCATTCTTGATGGGGATTTATGTGTATCTTATGCACACAAAGAGGAAATATGCCAACATACACCTACAGAATCTAGATACAGGAAAATGAGTGCAAGTGTACACAGGAGGGGCAGTATTTCTACCAGACCTAGCTAGTTGGTGAAGCTGGTGTCGTTGATTCTTGAGGTCAAGGAGTCGCCTTCACTTGGTCAACAGAGAGCAGAAGCCTCTCATTCACCTCCGGCTGGCCTGCTGCCTGCTAAAGCTGCTGAGAAGGGTGGGAAGGAGAGAAAGAGAAGGAGCAGAACAGGATAGCCAAGTTGTACATGGATGTATTTTCAGTACAATAATGGAATCAGGCCTGGAAATTATTTGTATGATTCAATTCTGCTGTGGAAATAGCACAATGTCGTAACTTTGCTTATTAACTTGGCCAGGTAGAGGGCCAAGGTGTAAGAACCATACAGCCACAAGACAAAAAGATGGTCCTTCCTTGAAGAGCTGGTGAGTCTGAACTGACTGACATGCATTGTACTTTAATAATAGGCACAAAGTTCTAGATTTAGCAGTTTGAAAAGCCTGGTTCTCAAGGACTTATATCAATTAATTGAAGTCCAAACTCTTCAAGCCTTTAAGTTCCTTAAACTGAGCCTCACTTCTCAGACTGACCTTTAATTTTGTATTGTTTCAAAATAATTTATTTTTTATGTCAATGCATGTACCCCATACTCTAAATACCATAAGTACTGCAATGGCACTCCCAAATATTATTTTTTGTCCTTAGGTTTCTTTATAATTGTGATCTTTACCATGCACATATGTACTCTTGTTGGAGAGATTTTCACCTTTTGAGAACTACATTCTCCAAAGCAAGAGAATGAATTTATTGTCTTTGCTGACTCTTGCCTGTTGATGCATGCCCCTAGGTCAGTAGTACACATGAGCTCTAATCACGCTGAGATGACGTTAGTTTAAGTTTTTCCCAACCTGAAGGCAAATGCATTCTTCATCAGCGAAGTGTGCTTTTATTTCAAGGCATCCAAAGTTAAACCTCCAGGCTTTGGATTCAAAGTAAATGCGTTAGGCACGTAAGACAGAATCTGGTGCGGCAGTTGGAGGATACACGCTATTTAACCTGTAATCAAGGCTTTTCCTTCTATTTTCTCCTAAGAGAAGAGCAAGCAAGCAACCAATGTTTTCAGATGTGATAAATGAAACCAGTTCAGCTTAGCTTTCTGTTTCAAGGAGTGCATTTTTACAGAGTCAAGTGAGGCAACACATCGCTCTAGAATAAACACAGGGATATTTTACATGCAGTTTGCTTACACTGTTCCTTAAACTGGAAGCTAACACTGAAAAATGTCTCCAATGTTAATGATTCAAGAATCTAACAAATTCTATTTGCTGAGTATTATTTTCTGTTGTGCACCCTTTGCCTCTGAAGAAGAATACATACTGAAATCCAAAGCCCAGAGAATGGTATTTTGTAGCTTAGTTTCCCAGCCTGTGCATGTACTGATAGAACTGTGTTAGAGTAGATCACAGGGATGGGATCATGATTGGTTTTAAAGGTTTCAGTTCATCCAGTGAGTGTTCTTCTCCCACCTCTTCATCCTCAACAGAAAATCTTAGGCAGGAGCACCCAGCATGAGTCAACAAAAGACACTGTCCTGTAGCAGAGTAGGGAAGTATTTGGATAATTGTCACATGGGGCAGAATATCAGCTGCAAAACAAGCCCCTGCTACCCAGTATGCCCCAACAGGTTTTCTGAAAGCAAGGAATACTGATTTCTAGGAAGCCTGAAAAGACAATCCTTACATTGTCTTTAAGGAAGTTTTAGCATGTTCAGCATGGTACAGAGAGGAACTGTGAGGCATGGTCACCCCATCTGCCCTCTCTACAACATGTTAGCTCTTCGTAGAGTTCTTCACTACTGTGCTGCTACCTCACATACTTGCCAAACCAGGATAAACACACTCCAACAGTGCCTGAGTACATCGCTCTTTAGGGGTGGTATTTCAAGAGGAGCCCTGCTGCCTTCTGTCACACTGCAAAAAGTGGAATAAGACCTGTAAGGTATATTAACTGACCACAAACAGCTGGCTGACTAGAAGTGCATCACATGAGCATAGATGCATGCACACACCTAAATACAGACATGGAGAGTTCTGCTTTGTAGCGTTCTTCCTGTTCAGCAAGGACAATCTCCAAGGACAATGCTAAGTGATATTCCTTCACCCTCATTTCCTTCACTAAATGAATTTGTATATTGAAATCAATGAAATCTAAGTAAGCGCTGAGAAACTTTCCATAGCTTTGATCTTTAATATTAGCATCAGAAGAACGGCAGCAATTAGAAGCCCACTGATATATCCAACTTTGTATAGCAAGCCTCCTAAATGGCAGTCCCAGCGTCTTTATCTGCCCATTTCAACCAAAGATACCAGGTGCGCTAGCAACAGGAACACCATTTCCATGAAAAGTTTAGAAGTGGCGATTTGGCTTTCCAAACAAACCCCAAAGCATCTGAAATCTCATACATTAAGAAGTTGCTATCACTGTGAACCAAGCACTCTAAGATGGATAACTAAGTCTAAATGGCTGCTGAAACCTTGCAAAACAAATCAAAATTTCTGTCTTGTTTCATAATATTATTTCAATATAAGTTTGCCTGCTAATTGATAGGAAAAATGATTGAGAAACAGAACAGGCACATACTAGCCCAAAACAACTAAAA
>VXAV01002120.1:207740-242643 GCA_013399715.1 Alectura lathami | reverse complement strand
TTTTTTTTTTTTTTTTTTTTTTTGTCTGGAATCCTGGCAGCTACCTTAGGCGTTATTTAACTAGCACTTCTTTCGAGAGCTGCATAAAAGCAGAAGCAGCATAGTCACAGTTTTAAATGATTTTTCTGTATAATTTACTTTGTTCTAATAAGTTACAAAAAACCCATAAATCCCAAGCTAATTAATACTAATAATACAAAATATCTCATACATTGGCTACATGGTCACCTACAGAGGATGTCATGATTCAGCTGTGTATTATGACCACTTTAAAGACAGGCAATTAGATCATTTTCAGAGCTGACTTTATATTTTAAACTTTCACTTCATAATAAAGACAGTTTTAAATTTTTTTTTTCCTCCAGCCTCCCACCTTTTAATTTCCTCTCAATGGGTGGAGCACACATGGTTCTAACTGCAAGTCACCACTGGAAGTGTCAGGACCTTGAACAACAGGAAACTTGAATCAAGGCTACAATTCTGCATTCAAACCATGAGCCCAGGAGAACCCCTTCGCTATTTGTTGCTACCCATCTGTCCCGAGTGACTATTGCCATTCCATAATTAACAGAACAAGTACTACTGCCTTGGATGTTCCATTTTCTTGTGACATTTTAAAATTAGGTCTCCTTTGTAAGTCTTTGCTGGACTGGGTAGTGGTGTGGTGCGGTTGGTATAGCCTTATGCTGCAATGCAAGGATAGCCAGAACCCCTCTGTCAGAGCCCTGAATTGTGTAACTGAAAGAGAAGTCAGCCAACAGTTGGAAAAAAATGTATGTCAGAAATGACTAACCTGAGAAAGTGGCAAATGAGAGGAATTCAGGGAATCCCAGTTCTCTTCTTAACTTCCTTTGCTGGCTCCCTCAAGTACCATTCAAAGACATTTCAGAGTTCACGTAGACATCCTTCAAACTTAAATTCACAAATTTTTCATACTACAGTGTTTCTAAAATTTATTTAAAATGTAAATGATGATGAAGAAATCAAAACTCTAGTGATACAGAAGAATTGAAGCAACATCTTTACTCATGCTCTAATGCTGTGAAGAATTTCTGTAGGTATATAGCACTTTTCTCTTCATTAGTATTCTTCAGCTTAATAGTCATTTCAAATTAAAGAGGATTTTCTCTGCTCTTACTTTATAATGAGTGCAGTATAATGTTTACATCTCTGATGGGAGATTTGCATAAGCTATATTAGTAGCAGTTAGGCAGATTTTAAAATGAAGCGTGTAACATCAGACTGATCAGAGTGATGATTTAGCAGGCTGAAAATCTAGAGTACAAAACAGACCTCATGCACAGAGCTGTGAGTGTGAGTGAAGATGAACACACGACCTTAAACCTGGGGGCAGCCTGTGGACTGTTGCAAAACTCATGTTTTAAATGAACTGTTATCTTCCGTGCTTCCTTGGTAGAGAACTTTGAATAGTGTTGCAGAAGAAAACACACTTCAAGCTCCATGAAGACTGAGATCAAAAGCCTTCTCTTCAAATTATCCTGATGACTCCTAAGATGGTACAGAATACTCAATAACTGTAACAAAAAACCAAACCAACCAACCAACCAAAAAAGTGGGTTAAGATCTCATGAAAATGTCATCCATGGGATCCAGCCCTTGAAGTTGCCCAGAGTTCGGGAAAAACACTCATTTCACCTTCCTCTGAAGGACACGGAAAGGATCACAGCAGGACAAGTAACAGTTCATCTGTTGTTCAGTCTGCTCTGGCAAATCCTACTTTACTACTATATAACTTCCTATTTTTTGTAGCTTGCTTTTTAGGTATATGATTTTCTTTTGTGCTTCTGATTATTTTTGTTGAATTTTTGTTTCATCACATAATATGTTGATTAAGTACTGAAGAAAGCAGGCAAAGCATTTATGAGAGATACAATAAAATTAATTGGACCTACCAGAGTTTTAAAGCACTGAAACCATTCTCCAAGTTTGAAGACATAGATGCATCAATCTTTGTATCTAAATACAAGTTGAAAGTAATTGCTCCAAAGGTAAGCAGCTGAAACCTGCACAAGACCAAACTGATGAGCACAAACATGCTGAATACTTCAGCGTGTGTTCAGCACAAGGCACCAGAAGGCCTTTGAGAAGAGGTGATGTTTTCTAGTGCTGCCATAAGTGCTATAAGGCTATCCAGCAAACAAAACAAAACAAAAAAGAGGACTTCGGTGTTTCTCCAGAATTCTGAGAATAACCCATACAAGAAAGCACTATGTAATAATTACTGAAAGACCTAGGTAAAGGGATTATAACTGAAGATTTCTTGATTTTATAATCAAGGTAAAATACATCAAGATTTGTAACCCAGCCTTTGTGTGCACAAGTGATGTTAAAACTTTAATGGTAAAATTTTAAATTTTCTTTTAAAGGACACTGATCACCAAGGTTTAGTTTTTATTTCCTGTTCACAGCTAGGTGAAGAGGTACATTTCCCTTGGTGTTGCCTGCTTACGCTCCCTTCCACACAAAGGGGAAAATCTCACTGTGGAAAACTGGTACAGAAAACTACAGGGTACCTGTGTCAATAGAAAAGCTAGTTACCAGCATTTAATGTTTTTGTATGAGCATCCATTAAAATATGTTGGGCAGAGTTTGGCTTGCTATTTAGTGACACTTTCCAAGTGAGGCATTTTGTCACTTTTTTTTTGCACAATACGTAGTGGTAACTATATTGCCACTTTTACAGTTTGTTTTCTTACCATTAATGTGACTGTTAAGCCTTTGCAGATTTTACTACACAGTGACAATTCAGAGTAGAAAATAGTTATTTGCAATAGGGTTTGAAGAAGTAGCTTTCAAAACACCGCTGAAACAAAGCTGATAAAATACGAAAACATAATCAAAGTTCGCTGAAATGTAATAATTTATTTAGGTCCTGTATAGTTCTATAAACACAGCCCATCATTATGTGATGCCAAAATTGGTGGTTAGGCTTTCAAAGCACTAGGTAGGGGATTTAGCCACGAAGTTTCCATTTACATCAATGACTCACTCAGCACCACTTCGAAAATTTACCCAGGGCGGTTATCCTTCTCTTATTGCACAGGGGTTTTATACCCCCAGCTCCTCTTAATGGTAGAAAGAATTAAGTTTGTGTCTTTTCTGCTCCCTGATCAGAGAACAGTTTTTTGTAACTTCTGACTGATAATTTCCTAAGTCCCAAAATTAAATGGCTGTTTTGCTTTAGGGGAAGGAGGATCAACAGGCTCAAAGTTTTCTACCCTTAATATCCCTCTTCTTAATGCTAAAGTGTGCAGAACATATATTTTCAATATTGCTGTTGCTAAAAGTTTAATTTAATTAACTACATGCACATACACACAAACCAATTCTGTTCACAATCCTTAGCCAAAGCTGCATGTCAATCTAAAAATTAAATAATGGAAAACAGACATTTAGTTTAGTTTATATAACCTGACAGTGCTCCTATCCTTCCTCTGTTTCACCTAGTGTCATCTTTTCAGTGTTCCTCTCTAATTTTATTTGAAACAAAATAAAAAGATGAAGATAAAATAATTCCCAAAAGATAATTGCAAAATGATTTATGTGCAGGTGTTAAATTATTTCTGGCATTGATGTTCCATAGAGTGCAACATTACAACATTATGGTATTCAACAGAGCATCTACATTTGATAATCCTGCTAATCATCAAAAGACACTGGATCTGAAACCCGAAGGCAATGTTACATTTCGATTAAATTTTATCATCAGTGATTCTGTTTATGGTTCACTAAGGTATGAATTTCTTTTACATTCCATTGGGCTTGCCACTTACTGTGTTTGACTTGGAACACAGTCAGTTTAAGTTTTCTATAAGCCACCAGTTTTTCAGCTACTGCTTTTGCACTCTGCAGACATACCTAGTAATCCTGCACAGAAACAATTAAGCAGTTTTTCAGTGTCTCCTGTTAATGATGCTATTATCAAAATGATTAAAAGCCCTAGTCACAGACAAGATGCCATGGCAGGCAGCTCGGCAAGCGCTCTGAGCCACATGAGGCTCCTTCCCAGCTGGCTCTGTAAGAGAGAGCTCAGTCAGTAAAACACGATCCTGGAATTGTATTGCCAAATGGTAGAACAACTTGTATAGCAGCCTGTTCACATGTACTCGTACTGAGTACATCGCTGCAAGTTGTGTAGTAATGCTTGAGAGAGCTTGTAAACAAACTCTGCTCCTTCAGAATGTTAATCCCGAGCCTTTCTAATTTGTAATTACACCATCACAGCTGCACAACCAATTTCATGTTCTTCAGCCACCGCAACGCAATGCAGTGCCTCTCTGCTCCAGCCACACAGGGAGGGCACACAACAGGAACCTCACTTGAAAACCACACGCCCAGCTGGAAGAGCCACTGCTTACAAAAACGGCTTGGTGCCTGCGGTTACCGCTCACACTTATTGCAGATCAAATCCCGGCCGTTTCACCAGGTTTCGGCTTCCTCCCTCCTCCTTTGTGCTGTGCTCAGTTTGATGTTACGCCACCTCTTACCTCTGATTTTATTTGCATCTGTGCCTTTTCTACACAGTTCAGAATATACAAGGCAACTCCATATACATGAAGTAGACTAGGAAGTAGCTCTTCTCCATCTAGCTAAGAGTGGATTTGGGAGATTAAAGGAAAGGAAATGCCTTTGTTGTAAGCTAGGGTGCACAACTAGACATGTGCGCATACTCAGAATAATTGTCTAATTATTCAATAATCAGCCACTTGTAGTAGCAATTCTTGTAAGAAGATCCACAAAAAAAAACAAAACAAAACAAAAAAAAAAACACCCTCGTTGCCCTTGAGGAATTCTCCAATTTTTTGTGCTAACAATGATAATAATAACACAAATCCAACAGACTGTTGAGCTGGCTGCCAACTGTGGATACCAAACTGCTATATTTAGAATCATAGAATCATAAATGTTGGACAAGAGCTATAAGATCATCTAAGTCCAACCGTCAACCTAACACCACCATGCCCGCTAAACCATGTCCTTAAGTGTCACATCTACATGCGAACACCTCCAGGGAAGGAGATTCCAACAGCTCCCTGGGCAGCCTGTTCCAGTGCCTGACCACTCTCTCAGAGGAGAATTTTTTCCTGACATCCAACCTGAACCTCCCCTGGCACAGCTTGAAGCCGTTCCCTCTCGTCCTGTCACTGTTTGCTGGGAGAAGAGGCCGACCCCCCCCTCACTACAGCCTCCTTTCAGGTGGTTGCAGAGAGCTGTGAGGTCTGCCCTGAGCATCCTCTTCTCCAGGCTGAACAGCCCCAGCTCCCTCAGCCGCTCCCCACAATCCTTGTGCTCCAGGCCCCCCACCAGCTCCGTTGCCCTTCTCTGGACACGCTCCAGGGCCTCGATGTCCTTCTTGTAGGGAGGGGCCCAGAGCTGAGCACAGCTCTCGAGGTGCGGCCTCACCAGTGCCCAGTACAGGGGACGGTCACCTCCCTGTCCTGCTGGCCACAATATTCCTAATGCAAGCCAGGATGCCACTGGCCTTTTTGGCCACCTGGGCACACTGCTGGCTCGTGTTCAGATGGCTGTTGACTGACACCCCCAGGTCCTTGTCCTCCGCAGAGTTTTCCAGCCCCTCTGCCCTAAGCCTGTAGCATTGCATGGACTTGTTGTGACCAAAGTGCAGGATCCAAAACTTGGTCTTGTTGAACCTCGTGCAATTGGCCTCAGCCCACCTATCTAGCCTTTCCAGATCCCTCTGTAGATTCTTCTTACAGCAAATCAACGCTTCCTCCCAACTCGGTGTTGTCTGCAAACTTACTGAGGATGCGCTCAATGCCTTCATCCAGATCGTCAATAAAGATATTAAACAGGACCAGCCCCAGTTCTGATCCCTGGGGAACACCGCTCATGGACAGTTGCCATCTGGATTCAGCTCCATTCACCACCATTCTCTGGGCCCGGCCATCCAGCCAGTTTTTCACCCACCAAAGGGCGCACTTGTCCAAGCCATGAGCTGCCAGCTGCTCCAGAATGCTGTGGGTACAGTGACAAAGGCTTTACTGAAGCCTAGGCAGACTACATCCACAGCCTTTCCCTCATCCGCCAGGCAGGTCACCTGGTCATAGAAGGAGATTAGGCTGGTCAGGCAGGACCTGCAGTTCATGAACCCATGCTGGCTAGGCCTGATCCTCTAGCTGTCCCTCACATGCCACGTGATCACACTCAAGATGATCTGCTCCATAACCTTCCCCGCTACCTAGGTCAGGCCAACAGGCCTGTAGTTCCCCAGATGACTCTTCCGACCCTTCTTGTAGATGGGCGTCATGCTGGCAAGCTTCCAGTCATCTAGGACCTCCCTGGTTGACCAGGACAGCTGATAAATGATGGTGAGCTAAATGACGGTTAGACTAAAGGTGTTTTGTTGTGACATCATGTTTCTGCATTGGACTACAGCAGCTGAGGGGACACACCAGGGCTGTGTTTGTGCTATGACAAGCAATGAGAGCAGGCTGTGCTCTGGCAATGCAGACCTTTGAGTCTGAGCTTACTTACAGTGTGTCATGAGGCTGCAAGAAAATGTCTGGCTAGGGAAAGGCAAGCAGAAAATGGGGAGATGGCTGGTTCTGTTCTGTTTACACATTTCTTGCATTTTGAAAAACAAGTTCTGTTGTTTTTTTTTTTTTTTTTGATACAGAAACAGATTTAGTATCAAACAAAAAGAACAAGAAGGAAGGAAAATGCTTAGAGAATGAAGAAAAATGCCTTCTAGCACTACGGGTTAAAAAATGAAAATACGACTATGAACATTAACTTTATTTTCAGCATTCCTCACATTTTTTTTTTTTTTTTGATAAATGACTTCACATGTAGTTGCCTTCAGGGTTATATCCACAGCATTTGTTCATGTTATTCTAAATAAAATTTAAGGTGGACATTGGAACATGTTTTGCTAAAACCTAATCTTGTAATTGGTACTCGCATCCAGTCTACAATGGATTCATATATAGAAGGAAAACAGAGAGAAAAGCAGTTACTGAAAACAACCTGTTGCAAACAAAGCTGGTATTTCCCTCTTACCTACGCAAGCATTATTTACATGTTCAGTCTCTCCTGTATGGTTAAGACAGACTTCAATAATATATAGTGAAACGGTGAATGGTGAAAAGAATTCAACTACTACGGGAGGACTAGAATTTGTGGAGTAGCCTTTATTCTTTCCCACTCACAAATAAATAATGATTGCTTTTAATGATTGAATAGCTTTGGTTACAGGAATAAGGCAGAACCGAACAGAGGGAATGGTAAGAGATTCTCATATTTCATCACAACTAATGAAAAATACCAACTTAACGCCTGTAACATTCTACGAGTCAATCAATGGGGGCACACAGCCAAGCAGCGTGGGGGACATGTCATTCGTCTTTGTTTTATGAACTTGTTCAGCTCCACTTAATTGTTTCAGAGGTTCTGTTTAAAATTCACACAAATATTACTTTATTTATTTTCTTTTTATTTTTTTATTTTTTTATATAAAGAAGAAGTTTGGCATTGGCAGAACTTTGTAGCTGGCACCTGACAAGCTCCAGCACACCAGCAGCTAATTGTTTCTCTTGAAGTTGTTCTGTTTACAGTTGCACATAGGTGGGGGGTGAGACTAAGATTACGTTCACTTTGCAGTAAGTGCTTTCACCTTTAAGAAATGCTGGGGTGTAATAGCAGTTGTCTTGTTTTTTCCCCCCTCTGTGCAAGGGCTGGAAATTTCTATGGTTGAAAACAGTCATAACTCACTCTAGCAACCATCTTCTGGTTGAAATGAGAAAGTTGATGCCTACCAGGTGATTAGATTTTACTTCCTGATCCCAGTCTAGGTTACAAATTGTTAATGCCCACTGCGCAACAGAAGCTGTGCCCTGAAGGCAGTGGTACTGCATATTCCTTCCCCAAAATCAGGCAGATCACATGGCACTCTTTCTCATGAAAGTAGCTTTAGTCCCATGAAGCTCGCAGGCCTTACATTAATCCGGCACTGTCTGCAGGCAGGGCGTTTTTTTTTTTTTTTTTTTTTTTGACGTCAGTGCACTGAAGTCAGGCCAGGTGGCCCATGCTGGCAGGTGGTGCTGGTTACTGCTCTGGCCCTTTGCATGGCAAGGTGATTGCTTCTGCTCAGCTGGGTCTGACTGTAAAGGGGCCGTCCAGCAGTGAACCCCATCAGACCAGGACAGACCTACATCAGATATTTCTCAGTTTTCTCAAATTCACCACCTGCTATAGCAGTATAGATCTTTACAGAAAGCAACAACAATAAGCCAACATCCAGTTTGTTGTATATCCTAAATAAAATAAAATAAATACATCACTTGTTCCCCAATGTTCTTCATAGACATTTACTAGAATGTCTAGGAATTTACTAGAATGTTGACTGAGCTTCAGAATGTGTTAATTAGGAAACACAGCAAAAATGTTAATCAAAGGACTAGAGAAGAATAAGAGTGTAGTAGTAAAATAATTCGTATTTCACTGAACTGCAGTGAGCAAGACTAGTAGGAGCTTGGGAGAGCAAGAAAGGTTTTGGTTTTCTGTAGGGGACCAGTAGACAGAAACAAGACAGAAATTTCAGCTTGAGATTGCAGGGAAATTCCAGTGTGATCTAAGAGCTTTATTTCTCTTTATAACTTCCTTTTATGTTTGTGTTTATAAGTAATTATTCTTTTATGCACAAATGCCATCTACTAATAAAGCTACCTGTAAAATAAGCTGACGCACAAGCACTTGTTATTATAAGGTAAGGTGCAATGCAAAGTGTACCTAGGTTTTAAACATGAGTCCAGCTTCTCAGTACAAATATCCCTAGAAGCACATACCCACACCAATGTCTTCTTTTGCATCCCAAGTCATTCCGTCCATCTGCTACTACAGGTTGGTGACACACAAAAAATGAATTCCAGCCCCAAAAGGATCACAGTCCTTCCAGAGTTTGTCCTGGAATGTTGACAGTAAAAAATAAGTAAATAAATAAAATCAAGTGTAAGTGGAAGATCCTACAGAAACTCCTACATAAAGCAACAGCAGAAAACTCGACGCAGCCAAGAAAGTAACAAGCTTTGACAGATGCTCTCTGGAGGTTTTTAGTATTGCTTTGCATTACTGCTCAGCCTGTGAAGCATTTTTCTCCTCAACTTCTCCCTAGAAACTTTCAAAGGATAAGAAAACTTTACAGCCTACACAACTACACTCAGCTGTGCTACAGGCACGTAGAAATGTCCATGTCAGCTGGAAGATGCAGTTCGTTGTCATGCCATGGCAAGATTTGGTGCATGTGCTTTACTTTGAAGAGGAACATTTATATTAGCTCAGTTTCTTCTAGTACATCTGATATAAGAACTGATTACCACAGCATGTTTTATTTGGAGTAGGGTATTTGTGAGCCTTAAGTAAGAGCTGAAAGAAATGATGACATCAGTTGTTGATCGGATTCTTACCAATGCATCTTCTCTACAAATACCTCTGCATCATTTTCTGCGTATAATGCAGACTTTATATCAAAAACAAAGAAATCAGAATAGGCAGAGAGGGTATTCTATGAATGTTAATTAGAAGCTGACAATCTGAACTTGAAGGAGTTGCAATCACTTTATTCTTTCTTTGAACTCTGCTGGATCATTCCACTCCCTTCATGCTGTATGCATTGCCGAATGTTACTCCTGGAATGTCAGTGTCAAGCCGAACAGCTGCTAGGAGATACAACCTGTGCAAGACCCTCCACTGAAGAAGAACCACTTGGACTAGGCTAGTGACTGGAATCTCAACATCAAGGGACAGAATAGAGCGGTTTTTATGGAAGTTAAACATGGACAGACATAGAAAAGGAAAGCTCAATAAGTCATTAGGTGGAACTGATGTTGCAAGCTACTACAAGGCTACTAGTCTGGTTGTTTTTGTTAGGTCAACAACAATTCACGAGGAAATAATTCAAAAGGAAAGTGAACACACTTGAAAATGCAGCATCTTCACCGAACACACTAGAAAAAGCAGCTTCTTCAAATAACCCACTTGCCAGTTTGGAGGAACAAAGTACGAATTGTGGAGCAAGATGGCAAAATTTCATCTCTGCAGGCTGCAGTTCTTCAGAGGTGAGCTTTACTGCTGACAGTAGGAGAGCAAGTATAGATTGTTATCTCTGCAGTAATGGGGGGAATTATATTCATAGCAAGAAGTTCAGGAACTTATAAGAATATTATTCTTGGCTTCATTTTTTTTGGTGACAGAGGGAAAATAAGGAAGAAATAGCCCTAGGAACAAAGATCCTGGTTCTCCCTGAAAAGATTTGAGTCAGCTACAGTTGTTTTTACTCAGTTATCTATGAATACCGGAGGGACAAAGATTATGGGATGAAAGGTACACTATTATGTTGTTTGTATGATCTGTCTTCTAATTATCTATATTGAATTCTGTAGGTAATTTTCTGAAAGACGATGCTTACTTATTTGAACAAATTTAGGAAGTCCTAAACTGCTTTCAGGCAGCTAAAATCACCATGGTACTGCATATTAGTGAGTTCAGTTGAATCTCCATTGCTATGCGAATCTGAAATCACATTTTGAAGATGCCCAGCACAACCAGGTATTTCTCTGGGAGTGGAGCCCCTGCCAGGGGAAATCCTAGCTGCTGGGTCATGTAACAGGAGGTTTGATACCCCTCCTGGAAACAGCTGGCAGCTGCTGGCGTCAAACTTGTAACTGTCTGTCTGCTGATGTAAAAGTAAGCTAAGAGGTTCAAACTGCAAATTAATATGTGAATAAAACCACATTTTGTTCATTTTTGTCTGCCACTTTGTATAATTTGAATACAAATCTTTAATTTTACATAATCAATTTTGGAAGCTGCTGTAAAATCTTTTATTGGTAATAGGTCTTCCCATAAAAGACTTAACGTAGCTGGAAGTCTATCTTGTTCTGTGTATTTTTGAAGAGTTGATTTTTGTTTTAATGCCAGTGTAACACTGGATCTTGTTCAACAATTTTTCATATATTAGCATTAGAAGAAGACTCACTTATTTGCTCATTCTGTAAAGCAAATACAAAAGAGAAGAAAAAAGAAAAAAAACAAATCCCACTGTAGATGTTGACAGATGACACTTCTAGATAAAAACCATATTGGGATAAACTCAAGTCAATGGCAGATTAGAAAAATGAAGATGTCTGTTTGCCTTCAATGCATATTATAACCAGAATGTAAGAAAAGCAAAGCAAGTCATAGCTGGCTAATATACCCTTTAGATATAACAGCCTTCATCTCTCATACCCGATACCTCCTCAGTAAGGAGTGACGCAGTTACAGCACACAACAGGCACACCTACCAGCTCCCAGCCTGGCAGGACTTGCTGGTGCTCCAGCAAACAGCAGCTTTCAGCTTCTGCGCACAGCAGGACATACATGAAACTCATCCCTTGTTCTGTTCATGGCCTTGCAGTCAGAATGAAAAGTGCTGAAGATCAACTGTATTCTGAAAGAAGAGGCTGGAGTGCAGGGCCTCCTGAGGTCGCTTGCATTGCCAGTTATCTGTGGATCTGCAAAGGTGAAAATTGGCTTTCACTCTAAATCTGACAATGTTTGAGACTTTCAATTTATTTGTCCTCCTCATGAAACAAAAACGAGATGCTGTTTCTGGAATAGGAGGGAACTCATCATTAGTAAATGTAATACAAAGGTAGGGTCTCTTTTCAAGTCAGATCTCTAGTTTGTGATGTAAAGAGCTGCAGCATTTAGTTTCACTAACCTTCCTTTGCTTAGGAAAGCCACTGATGCCATGTGGTTAACATTTCAGATATAGGCAAACAAGATGCACTCCCACAAAAATGGTCAGATATCTATTAATGTTCCAATAACAGCACCAGCAGATGGTGCTGAAGAATACACTGCGCAGCTCAGGTGATTGTAGCAGTGATGCACGTGCACTACAAATGGCTTCCTCTGACACCTTTCCAGGAATACCAAGAGAAGCCTACATTGCTTCATTGCCGTTAGAGTGAAGAACATTTGGGCAGTAGACCACCCTCACTGTTAAAGGGATCCAGGACTCGCATCCTGTTAAAGGGATCCAGGACTCGCATCTGGGGGCACCTCTTGCCATCCAGGTCATGGTGCTACCAACCTGGGGTGTACAAGTGTCGCTTGTAGTTGAAAACAAGATGAAAACAAAATTACAACCGTTGCCAACTACTAAAACAAAGTGGCATCAACAGTTGTGTGTTTCCAGAGTTAATTTATTATATTTTGAGGGGGAAAGGTGTTACACGTAGTGTGAACACAGAAGTGTCACTAAAAACATGCTCACGTTATCACACTTCGTCTGTCGCGTGCTGTCAGCACTGGATGAATTCAGTGATGAAGCTGGTCCCATTTTTGGGCCCATCTTCCATGGATGGCATTAGAAGAGCCAAGAATTTCATCATAAGTAAGTAGTAAACCTGCCTACTTATAACAGATGTCCATCAAGTACAAGTTGCAGCAGGAGCAATTTCAGCAACTGCAGGAGCTGGCAGTGTTGCATCTCTATTTAACCAAAGCATTTACTAAAATGGCAAACAGTATGAGAAGGTGTTTTCTTTATATTGGCAGCAAAACCTGCAGTCTCAAACCTTGTACTATTTCCTTGTGACACTCGGCACACAGTGACATACAGCACACAGGTGAACCGCTAGGATGAAGTAATTCTTCCATCAGGCCACACTGTTCGTATTTCCTATGGTACCACCTGAGTTTCCAGAAAGTAATTCCTGTGTCTATATAAATGCTATAGTAACAAAAATAATTAAAGGANCTTGCATGCTACAAAGCTAATGTTCTCTTTTTTTTTTAATTAACTCATTGAGTGCCATATATATTTTCCATGACTCAAACTAAAATATGGTGAGCCGAAAGCCAGACTTGCTCAAAGAATCTGGTGAGGGGGAGAAGGGGATGGAAAGAAGTGAGACACAGAGAAACCTGCAATTATCAATAGGATGGATTTTCTTCCCTTTTTGACAGGGATAGAGTTACCAAACCTATTATTATATGGTCCTAATTACATATCTCTGCAATAGATCACTCAGTTAAGGAGAAATATCTATCGACTGGGAAACATCACTAATTGTTCCTGTTTTGTTGGCGTACTATCTGATTGGAGTAATTATAGAGCTGCTTCCCCATTCTCTTTTTCTCTGAAGACATATTTCTTCACAGATTGCATAGAATTTAGCATCCTGAATCTCTTGATTTTAGCTTTTATGTTCCTCTTTCCTACCTTTTCTTCACTTGCACAACATATTGTCTATATTACTCTCAAAATGACCTGCACTACCGTAAATTGTGCATGCCTGTGATGAAGCCTATTGCAGCAGTTTCAACACCCAACCATGCTATGCACCATACATGCTTCAAGGAGTTTTTGCTTTCAATAGCTACAATGTTCTTCCACCCATTATATAAAAGCTTTTGACGTCCAGAGTTATCACACCTAGCAAAAAGGTGGGGAAAAAAGAGTTCTGATCTATTAAGCGGCTCATCTCTTTAATAGAAGTGGTTAGCTAATTTGCTCCGGTACACTGAAATCAAGTTTTTACTGTCTGGGAGATAGATATCTATGGTATGTCTGTGAGTTATTTAGCAAGAATCTGCAAACATAGCAATAGCTTCCACAGCACACGCTTTTAGATAGGTCACACATTATTGCACAAAAGCTAGAGCACAAAATTTATGTAACAGCGTATGGTAATGAACTAAGACCCTTTAATAGGCAGGATTTACAGATCTCTGATTCTTGCACTGAGCCCAGTAGCTTGCATTTGCCTCTCACGTGCTAGATATAGAAAGGCGTTGCATCATGACAGAGAGATCCAGCAGGGCTGGAGACCCACAGCCCCTCTTGGTAAGTCACTGCTACCTAGCCTGGCAGTTCTGTGTCCACCATTTATTGCCAGCCTGAATTAAGATAAATTTTATCTTCTGACGTACAAACTGCTCCAACTGCATTACTTCCTACCCTGACGTGCACAGACCACATCAGCTTTCCTTCCCCTTTCTAAAACTATCTAAATAGTAAGAAGGCTTTATGCCAAATTTCTGGATTATGTTGCCAAAATGAAACAATTAAAATCTCCAGCACTCTCACGAAACTAATTTGAGATTCAAGGTCTCTCTCTGGAAACGACCTGTACAATCAGACTGGATAGATACTGTGATTTTTACAGACTCCAAAGGCAAGTAACAAAGATTTACTTTTATTGGCATTGGAGTTCTTTTATTCCAAGACAAACCACC
Organism: Alectura lathami; assembly: GCA_013399715.1. Taxonomy (NCBI): domain Eukaryota; kingdom Metazoa; phylum Chordata; class Aves; order Galliformes; family Megapodiidae; genus Alectura; species Alectura lathami. The sequence continues at coordinate 228,378 of VXAV01002120.1, read as the reverse complement.
ATTAGAAGCAGAAGCTCAGAAATCACTCTCTTTCCACTCATTCTATACCATGGGCTTTACAATGAACTCAGAGAAATCGTCTCTTTTTCTGGCTAGGCAGAGTTATATATCTGAATAGAAACACCCAGGAAAGATACATGAACGGAAGCAGCAGAAAATAAATAAATAAATAAATAAATAAATAAAAGCAAGAGCTTAGTTTCATTAAACAGAACTTAAAACAAGATCCAAATCCAATCAGTGGGAGGATCCTTTGGTACCTCCCCACAGGGCTGTGAACAAACCTAAAGCCTGGGATGGTACTGTGTACTTACTGGACCTACAGTCTGTCTACGAAATGCTGTAAATTCTCCAAGCCTCTACGTAACGTGAGGAAACGAAGTTCCTTTATGAAGGTTTGTACCTTTGGAGTAATGAATGTGTCACGTGACGGAACTGTTGCCCTGGTTACAACAGAAATTATTCAGTAACAGAGCAAATTGGTATGTAAACAGTAACACTTATCTAACCTATTGGCACAAAAATAACTGCTGACAAGTGCATTCCACACACTCCAAAGACCCTGTCCAGCTCACATGTACTTCCTTTTTGGAGTCCTCCTTTATTCAGAACCTATTCCATAGTGCAGTGAAGTACTTATCATCATCCCAAAAGACCGATTGTACCAGCATCAGTGCTATTCAGCTGCTGAAGGCATCATTTTCCTCGAACCAGGGCTGAATACCATCTAGACATCAAACACATGGAAATAATATCAAAGTAGGGCATCTCTAATCAATCTGATGTCAAAAGCAGACTATTCCTTATCAGATTTAACATTAAAACGAGAAGACAATTGCTCAGAAGGTCAAGTAACTGAAGAACATTGCAGCTCTTGGCTGGCATTTTTAATACAGGATTCCTGCCTTTGAAAACAACGGACAACAGAAACACAAATTACTTCCCTTCCTCTGATAAGATTGGAAGAGTTTCTGCAACTGAGGTATGATCCTGAGTTCTCTGAAATTAATACGGTCCCACTATGGCCAGTGGGCCAATAGTGACCACAGGAAACAAGTACATAGAGCTGTGAATGCTCAAAACTCTCTTTCACAAAGTAAGTTACACACAGAAGCAACTACCTAGCTTAAGATCCTTTTTTTTTTTTTTTTCCCCCCACAACTCACTGAGTAAATAAACGCTGATGCATGTTTCTGGTGCTCTATTCACTGGACTGCCATTTTTAAACAATGTTGAAGGAATGTGCACTTTGTTATTCCTTTGTTAATTGTTTCATAACTTCTTTTTTAAAAAATTGTACATAAATCATGACCAACTACTACCTCTGTAACTCTCATAATCATTAAAGTGTGCTTTTTAGCTTTAAGATTGCCTGTAAATTCAGTAAATTTTTTTTACGATGTTCTCTCTAAAAACAATTTCAATTTTTGTGTGTGCTGTTCTTCAGCAAAAGACTGTATAGTTTCATAATGAAGCCTGTCCTATCTGCCAGAACAATGATGTCCTACAAAACAAAACACAAGTTCCATATTGATGGATTCTAAGAGCAAAATACTTCCTCAGCGAGGTACGTTTCTGAATGTCCAGTTCCTTTCCAGCTTAGTCCCTTCTGGGGACCTCTATTCTAAGCTTCTTTCTAGCAAAACTGATTTATCTCTGTTTGCCCCTTTCTCCGTGTATGAACTAGTACCACAGAAACACTTAGGGAAGGTAACACACTGTCACCGCATTATGTTCAGTGATGACTGCTCATGAATTAACAGTCCCAGCTACCTGAGCCACGAAGCGACTCTCTTCTCATGAAGAGGACATGACACGATGTACCATGCCAGTGCTAAAGCACATTTCAGCTGCTCTTCTATACTTACTCCACTGAGAAGCCTGCACTGCATTTACAAAACACAAGGATACCTAAAAAAAACCCCAACTGATCAAGCCCCCAAACAAACGAACCAATCAAAATGCCATTCAAGCAGGAGATTAATACACAGCATCAAAGACACTGTGAAATTTTCCAGTGCAAGCTCCACAGGCAACAAAACAAAAAACCATATGAAAATCTGCTGCAGCTACATATATACATATTCGTGGTAGGAATTTCTGTAAGTGACTGGAAGACTGGCTTGTAACAGACATTTCTGTGCACTACACCTACAAACTAGTGATACATGTAGTTGAGAATATTATTTCTGGATGTTTTGATTCACAAGATAGCATTATGAAAATGTAGACCTTCATTATGTTTTACACTGGTGTGCCTGTTTGGTGGTTGCTCATTTTAAACTGAGGCATCAAGAAAGTTATCTTTTTAATCTGTTTGAGGATTTAAGAAACAGTATAGCATGTAAAAGTTTATTAACTATTACCTTGCGCATGCAAAAGTAGTACAGAAAATTTAAAGGTGAAGCCCAAGTTCATATTAACTAAGATGTTTATTTCAACTGGATAAATTTAGACTGATGGGGTAATGAAAGGGGCATTGACAACCACTTGTGAGCTCCTTTAACATATCTATTTTCAGGAAATGTAACATCTGGTGTATACCACATCCATTATCCTATCTGTCCAACTTAAGTGCACACAAATAATATATGTGCATGACTGATTTCCCTGCTGATGTCTTTATTATTACTTTGAGCAGATGAAATCTAGACCAGTCTTTTACTGTTACATTTTGTTTTCTGCATTCCAATGTCAAATTGCTTAATTATGTGATATTTGGTCACACTCTCTAAACATTTCTTGCTGTCATTGTTGTGCTCAGTAGTTAGAACAACAAGTGGAAAAGCAAGGCAAGGTGCAGAAAGAAAAACTCTTTCAATTCAAAACTTATCAATCCATAACTGCATAACTTACAAAAACTAAAAGCTAGAAACCAATCATTAATGATTAGTCAGGACAGAGTAGCTGAGACCAGAAGCTGCTAAGAACAGAAGGGCTGCCCTGGCCGTGCGTCCTGACCTCCTGCACCCCCTGGCCCTGACCTCCAGCCGCTCGTCTCCTCTTGCAGCCCCCAACTTCTGGCTACCTTCCTGCAGTTCTGCTGCCCAAACGTGATTAAGCAACTTCGCTTGCCATGGAAGCTCCTACAGCTCAGGTTGCTCCAGTGATGTAATATCAGCACTGGGGAGCATAAACAATGTCACATCTTGACGTGTTAAAGAGAAGATGTTCCTGTAATTAGTAATGGAGAACATAAGTTACCTTACCCTTGTTCTCACAGATAATTTCCTACACTGGAATTGGAATAGCCTTATACATAAGAAACCACTGTTTTATCAGAGCTGAAAACAGCACTTGTTTTGCTCTATGGGTCTTTGGGTTCAGAGCATACCGAGCTCTATGGGACAGCGTTTCATACACTATTAAGATACTTAAGGTGAAGAAAACAGCCCCAGATTCTTCTTGCCTTCCCCAGTGGCTATGTTCACCTTTTGGCAGGAAAATATCTTCTAAAAGAAGCAACTGCATCCATATTTTGCAATGAAAACTCTGTCTCAAGCTTTGCAAGCTGGCAAAACTCACATTCTGTTGAGAGGGTCTCTACTACAATTGAGTCTGAGAGATTTTCTGTTCAAAATGGGGAAAAAAGCACCGCTGTAGATGCTCTGTGTTAGAGTTGGCACAAACAGCTAACCAAAAAGAGCAGCATGCCACCAGCGGGATGGTCAGGACTCTGCCCAGGCACAGCCTGGGGCCCTGCATGGGCAGCTCCGGGCCGCGAGCAGCATTGCTGGCAGCAGGAGGGGACCGCAGTCCCTACGCCTCCTCCAGTGGCTTTCAGAGGGCACCAAGCTGCACACTGCAGCTTGCTCTAGCACTGCTAGGGCCTCCTGCGGCAGTTCTGCACCTCAAAAAACAGGTTTGTAGATGAAGACTACTTCTTTAAAAGTCCCTCAGAGGCCACATACAAACCTAAAGGCAGTACAATGAGAAGGAAGTGAAAGGGAGACAAAAGATTTTAATCAGCCTTGAGAGCAGTACAACTTTGAATCAGTCAAAGCAGTCATTTCTTGGCCATGGAACTGAATGCCAGAAAAAGAAATAGAAGCTTGAATTGTGAATGTGTGTCAGACCCCAGCATTTGCAAATCTTTGGAAACAGGGCAAGGCTGGTAACGGCAGTGGTAATGGTGCACGTGGCACAAGGTGCCAAAGGGCTGCTGCCTTCTTTTTGTAAACTTCACTCCCTGGTGCTGTGCAATGCCACAATTCTAATCCTGCTGCTTCTGCACGACTGAGAGAAAGGAAAGAACATATGGGGAGGAAGGCAAGAAAAGCAGAGAAATGATGGATAAAGAAGATGTGCTGCTTTGCTTTTATCTGAGATGTACCACACTGCTACTCCTTGGGACACCCCTCTCTGTCCTCTCATCCTCTGCCCAACACTCAGCTTTGCAGGAGTCCTCACTAAAGCCTGCTCCATTGATAGAAGCAGAAGGGAACTTATCCTTGATCAAGCAGGGAGAGACTAGACACCAAACTGATGCAAGCAGAGAAAGAGAGCTGTATGCCGAGCTTATTCTTTTATAGATTGCCATGGGACGAGCAGAAGCAGAAGAACAATGCTGGGCTATATGTACGCTGGTGCTTTAATTTGATAATTTATTTGATAATTTAATTTGGTACAAAGCAAAATGTCAATACCCAACACAATGTTCCAGGGGTTGAGTGAATATACTCTGTCTTCCAAGCACTTAAAATATGGGACCTGAGAGACACATTCATGGCAGCATAAGAAGGACCATGAACACCTGGCCTGTTCTCACTGTAGACTTACCTTACTTTACTGCTTCAGAAAAAATCATTCTAACACATTCCTTTCACTTATCAGCTGGTGAAACTGAGAGTTACTTACTGTATTTTGTTTTTCCTGAGACAGGCTCTGAAATTCAGCCCTGAAATTGAATACATTTGATCTCTCGGAGTAGACATGCACCTCACACCACATTTTTCTTTACAACATTGAGAGACTGAAGAAACAAGGCAGAAAGGAAAAAAAAAATAAAGTAAAGCAACTCCTGCAGTGCCTAACTAATTCATCCCTTCAAGGCATGTCTCAGCATAGCAGATATAATCACTCTACCCATGAACAACAATGCTTTGGAGAAGGACTTAGAAACTCTGAAGGACAGAGCCATCCCTCCTGTAGCTATAGCAGCAAGGAAAAGCCAGCTTAACAAGAGCTATCTACAAATGGTCCACTTTTAGGTATTGGGAAGATGATACCATCCATTAGCCACCCACAAGGCTGAGACATAGCCTTCACTTATCATCCATGGCACCATAACTGATCCAATACAACTTGGGACTGAGAGAAGGTGTATCTCAGTACAAAAAGAAAAAGCCCCTCTCAGAGTGAGAAAAATGCTCCTTCTCTCCCACCAACAAATCACTCCATGGTGCAATATTGTTATTGAGAAAACTTCAGAACCTAGATATGCATGTGGACAAGATATTGAAATGCAAATGCTCAGAACAGCAAACAACGTCTTCATCTCAGTCCTTCCTCATACATAGTTATTCAGACAGTGCCCGCAGTGAGCTAGTCCAACTGACTATGCCCTCAGGCTGGAAAGACAGCATCGTGTTCCATACACGATGTCATGCGTCTTAAATCTTTTTTTAGTTTCTCCAAAATATTGGGTATGTGTTGCCTTAACTCTTGATATCAGCAATTTGGAAACTTCAGTGAAGACATATTGATGTTTTGGAATGCTGCTAGTTCTCTTCATGAACTCATGTAGAATAATCTTCACTTTATCAATTATTTTCATTATCTATTTAAACCATCAGGATGGCTACTGTATGTGCTACATGATAAAGAATAAAATTAAAGACTGATTTTTGAAAAATGAATCGCTAATGTGGCTTATCTGTTACTCTTCAAAAATTTGCAGCCTGAATTTGGAACAGTATCAGCTCTGCATAGGTGAAATGCTATTATAAGTAATGAAAAATCAACAGGCACTGAATGTTGCAAGAAATCATAAGGACAGAAGGTTTTGTAAGAGCAAACACTGGCCAAGTACAGCAATAAACATGTATGCATGTCATTACTGAGGGATCTCATACAGATGCATGACAAGCAAGAAGTCAGCCAAGTCTTGCCACCTTCCTCAGTAGGCAAAATGCACAGAATTTCATTTTGTCTACAATAAGATGAAAGGCAGCACGTGCACAGAGAAGATGCAGTTCTTAGAATCTAGGTGCTCTAGACCTTGTGCTTCCAAACTTGAAAGGAACGAATGGCCAGTATTAAAGTCGGAGTGCATCCACAACAGCTGGACTCACGTGCTGCTGCACCATCCCCCATCTCCTTACTTGGTACAGAGGATGAGTGCCAGTATTTGAAGACACACAAAACCACACCAGCGAGCACGTTGAATGCTGTTCTCAAGGAACTGTTCAGCTCTGGCCCACCCCCAATCACTCTTTCTGTATGAAGTTGCCATGGTAATGATAATTATTCTTGATCAGCAGGATGCTGTAATTATTGCAATAAAAAACATGTAAAACTTGTCACTACTCGTGCGAGACAGGGATTGTCTCTTCAATTATGCATCCTTCTTTGCCCTTCCCCACATTTTAAGATAGGTTGAGTTTTTTTTGCTTTATTTTAATTGCAATTATGTGGTAAAAGATATGAAATTCAATTATTTCTGCTAATATGAGCTTTGCAAAAGATGATTGGCAGTTGCTAGCAGCTGTTTGGGTGATTCCAAGAAAGCAGTATCTGATTATTTCCACAATAAGGGAGGTAAACAGGATTTGATCTGAGAGAACTTACTGCAATAATTAAAATGGCTTAATATTTCAAAACACCTTCAGAAGTAATTTAAATAGTGGCCTAAAGGTTTTGCAAGCAATATAGTGCCTTGCATCTACTGCTCAATACTTAGCTCACGTATGTGATATCTTAAATTCAGGAGAAGGGTCCCTGTACTTCTAGGTCTTCTGTTGGCTGCATTTTCATGTTTGCCATCAGGATAGTGCCAACATAGCAGAAACTCTGGTTCTATAGCAGCTCAGGGAACCTCAGACTTCATGGCAGCTGCTGTCACTGATCAGCAGTGCAGCAACGTCCCTTAAGAACTGTTAGCCCCTATTTGTCGTTTGAATTGGTAGATCTTCATTTACAAACTAGTTGCAAAAATGAGATGACTGATGGAAAGAGTAACACGATACCAGTATTCTGAAGGCATCCATCATGAGAACTAATCTTATATATAACTACACATTGAAGCCTTCCTAGAAATCTGTCTTTTCCTTTGTGTGCCTAAGTGCATAAGTACAAAAACATTTTCCTGAGGACATCTGCTGTATTTTGAGGTGAAATAACCATTGATAGGCTGAGTCATTCTTCATTAGCTTTTGGGTATTTGATGCTTTGGATATTGCTTACGAGCTTTGTCATACACACTGCCCAAATGTTTCTGTTTCTCTTGGGACCGTAAACAGCATCCCCTTCATTACCCATGGATCAGGCAGAATCTATCTAGATTGCATTTTACAGTATCTTGTTTCATCTCAACATTTTGTAACTACTTCAAAAGAAGCAGAGAGAAACCAATATCACACAGTGTTTTCTGAAGGTCTTATGTTGGACAATAGCGTAGCAGAAATCAATCAGCATTTCAGTAATGCAAGTGTTTTAAAGGGCAGAAAAAATTGTTTATGCTAGTGCAAGATCTGCTGAACCAACAGGTTTTTAAACACTGCCTTAGGAAGTTAACAGTGTTTTTTTTTTTTTAGTACCTATATGACACAATCTTTTGTTAGTCTTCTATATGACATAATGTTCTGTAGTCATTAATATGGGACTAATCTTACAGGCATCTTATCTGCTCTCAATGGAATGGGAGTGGAGCCAGATTCTTAAGTATGCAAAAATCCAAGAAAAAGACTTATCTGTCTATCAGCATGTATTCATTACACTAAAATTATTATTTACTCACTATGAGTGCAACCAGCACCTCAAAATGCATAGAAGTTGGACAGCCTCTATCACACAGTCATGGCATGTTTAGGTGAAAAAAGAAAAAAAAAGCAAAAAAGAAACACAACACAAAACAAAACTCAACCAAGAAGTCTGTTTGCCTCCTTCCTTTTATAGTAGTGATCAGAAGTCAAGATTGAGTGGCTTGCAGCCTAGGGTCTGAACAGAGAATGCAAAATTTTTTTTCCGTGTTACGGGAGACTAAGGAAATGGCTGTTGGCAGATTGCCTGTCGAATGCTTTTGATAGGTCTGCTTGGTTCGTGCATTTGACCAGCTGCAATTTTAAGTATGATAATTTCAAGTCTCTGTCAAAGTAGCATAAACTGGCATTTTAGATGAGAATCCTGGAATCAGGATTCATGGTCTACCATCGATTTACCAAGAGCTTTCTCTATGGTCTTGACTATACCACTCAGGCTTAAATTCCAGGTCCAAAAATTTGAAAGTTTTCAATTTTAGGAGGCTTTGATAAGACCCCAGAACCTAGTGCTGACCCAGCTGTCAAGTGGAACAATGCCTGTGTCCTTCTTGTCCTGTCACATATCTTAAAAAAGAAACAAACAAAACCTCCAAGTGTTCGTAAAATACTTTGGAATCAATTACTACACAAGTTATCACAGCATGAATTCAGCATAATCTGAACTAAATAGATGTCTTTTGGGCAGGCAGACCACTAGAAGCTTCTGCTGTTTATTCAGGTAATGCTTCTCAATTAGTTGCCTAAAAATCTAAACTCACACACAAAGCATGTTTCCATAATGAAGCCAAATACTACCTAAAACTGAAGCATTTCCATCATTTTGCTCGAATGCTCAAATTGCACTGACTGTTCTGTTCTCTAATAATCTAGTTCAATAAAAGCAGTGCTTTCTTGTCAAATACCTGAATAAATATATTGCATATACGCATATGAAGATACTTCATACACACGTATACCCCATGAGTGGCTGGCTGGTTAATTAACGACAGCTTGGCTATCATGCCCTTCTCACCTCCTCACTCCCATCCCCTATCCAGCCCCAGGACATTTTCTAAATTTTCCTTCCAGTGCAGCATATAGAGGGTGGTCAGAGTTTTCCCTTCTATGTGAAGTATGCAGACCTCTCTGCCCCCAACAAGACAATGTTTCACTTGTTCACCTTCCGAAAGGGATGGCTGGAAGATGCACCAGCCTTCCGCAGGGAGATCAAAGAGCTGCTAAGACATGCTGCTCAAGTATTTCCCTTTCATCTGAATATACTGTTTGTGACCGTATAACACTGTTAAAGGATGAAGAAGGTTTCTAATCATTGCAGGAAGAGCACTCAGAAATGACAGCAGGAGAAAAGAATTGCTTTAAAGCAGACTGCTATAAGGAAATAGCAGGTTAGATACTTGGAAGAAACTGTGTATAGGCTTGGACAGCACCAATAAATTAGAAATTCATGGAACGTAAAAGAAATAATCATTAAGCTTTGATACTTTATGATGTTACAGAGGTTCCTTTATTCTCAGTATAAGTATTATACTGCTAGATGTGTTACATTTTTTTTTTTTTTTTGCATTTCCAAGAATGAACACTGCTCTGCAATGAAAAGGATTTAAATCCTTTGCAATGCATATAATAATTCTGCAGAACCAGAGAATAACCAAATTCATAATGAAAAGTAGTGCCAGAAAATTCACATATGTTGTGGTAAATTACAAATGAAAGTGAGCTTTCTAAGTTGTAATAGAACAGAGAACAGAATTTAAAGTTTCTTCCAGTACAGCTTTTCCTTTAGGTCAGCAATTCAATTTTAAAACACTGAACTGAATTTTATCCAGATTTCATTTTGTTAAATCATTCTCCATGACAAGACAGAACAAACTCCATCATTAAGGATGTGTTCTTTATCCTTAGAAGACATCCAATAAGATTTTCATAATTAAAACAGTCAAAAGGATAAAGGCTTTTTAACAAACTTCTAGAGCACAGCAGCACTGATGGAACGACCAGCAAGGAGCAGTCACCTATCTGGAGTCTGGTGGGGCTGCACACCTGGGATCGCCGGAGCAAAGAGCAGGAGCAAACCCCAGTGTTGCCCTCTTTGCAGCACAAGGACCCCAGAGCCCAACGCAAGCCTGACACTTCAGCAGGCGTTCTGGATGGCCCAGCAGGTAAGTGTTTGCAGAGGTATGTGACATCGCGAGGTGTATGGGCAGAAATATGTTTGACCTCCAAGAATTTAAGCTCATTCGAACCCATCGAGTGGTTCGAGTGTAACAGCTGTACTGAATGGGTGCTTGGAGGAAGGGCTGCCACCTGCCTGAGCTCCCCAAGGGAAAAGGTAAAACCCTTGCTGTTCCCTGGGTCAGCCCCACCCCACAGGAACGCTGCCAGTAGCCTGCAGGTCCAGCCTCTACCAGGCTGTCGGTGTCAGGGAAGTTCTGCGGTGACTGAGCAGTGAAATACGGTCACCTCGAGGAGCAGATGGACCACTGCGTGGAGATGAGCTGCATCGCATTTCTGCCCTGTTCTATTTTAATAGTAATATTTTCACTAAAACAAGATGAAAATAAGCAGTACCAAATGCAAGTATCTCCTGTACAAATATTTATCCAAGGAAGAAAAAGTGTCCTTGTGTGCAACCACAGGTGCACAGACAAACGCTCAACACCATACTCAGTCAAATAGCCTTTGGACACAAAGCCGCGCAGTGTTTGGACAGATGGCTAGTTTTTCCATAAATGCTTCATTTTACTTCTATTGTTTTTTCAGGGCAAGGTTCTGTTCTACGAAATAAAAATCCACAGCACCATTTTCATTTAGTACTTCCCATGAATTATACAAATAAGAGTTTACCACAGTCTGCAAATAAATTGCTAGGTCACTAAAACACCCAAGGTACACGTTCCTTCACAGAAAATATATAGCACCAGGCACATGCTGTGGGACTCCTGCTTGCAAGGAGCAACTAGGAAAGTTGAAAGCCTCAGGGGCCCAAAACAAAGACTAAAAGAATCCTATAAAAACAGTTAGATGCCTATTAAAATAATAATAATAACAAAAATAAAAAGGAAGAGGCTTAAGTGAAGAGTGTCAGTGAAATCTGAAAAAAAAAAAAAAATTCTTTCAACTACTGTAACTAGCTGAGGCAAGTTCCTTGGTATTTCTTAACTGGGAAGATTCTTCCCTTTGGCAATGTAGCAACTTATGCCTACAAAGAGAGAACACTGATAACTAGGGTTAGGTGAACTGGTTTAGATAAAGAACTGACTTGAACCTCTGCCCAAGGTTTGAACCTGAGGATTGTTTTTTATACCAATATTAGGAAATAATTTTTCTCCTTTGTTTTACCCTTGCTCTTCCTTGGCAAAACTTTCTCTTTTCCATTCCTGGTGAAAACAAGAAGAGGGACATCCCCAAAAACTCTTTGACAGTCCTGTAAACCCTGTAGCTTCTTTCCTGCCTCATGGATGTCCGAATTTGAGGGATTTGACTGACAACAAAGCCCAACCACGTTACTTGAAATTGCTGGTCCCAAATTGCAGTGCCACCTCAGTCTCATCTTTTTCTTCTTCTGTAACCATTTAGCGTTGCTTTAGACTTTATCACCAAGGAATCTTTGGATAAGACTACCACATAACATAAAAGGTGGGAAGAAAAGAAACGTTCACAGCATATATTAAGGAGATCAGGAGGCACCAGATAAGAAGTCATTCTGACATCAGTTGTCGCGCATACACACACACACAGTCACTGCTCCGGCTTTCTAGGCAACACCTTGTGACAGCAAGCCAGCCAAGTTTTTATGTTGCCACACAGTAGTCATTGCCAGATATAGGGTTGGATTTTTTTCCTTCCTTCCAACAATCCATATAAGCTGGCAAACACCCATCCTTTGAGAAGCAAGATGTTTATACACGTGAAGAGCCCAACTATCACCAGTTTTGTGATGTTAAAGCACATGCTCTTGGCAAAGTGATAACATGATAACAGCAGTTTTTTCGGCACTTAAATCCCATAATTGTTCTGAGAATAACAAAAACATTTGTCAGGATTATTTTTTTGCCAATGTTTTAGAAAAAGCATCTTATTTCTGCAGCAAGTCTTTTCTCTCAATTAACTCAGTGCCATCAGCAGACAAAAGGGAGGTGTGGCTCTCCATATACTTCTGTTCCTTTCTGCCTGTACCTTGTCACACTGTGACAAGTTCTTTTAGGACTATATTCTACCTCTGAAAGTAGCCAGAAGCGGATGTTAAGTAGTTTGGGGAGGGGATATACCAGGAACAAAACGATTAGTTTAGGATCATTACTTAATAGGTGGTCATTTATGGCAACTCACATTTTGGAGATGCCCTGTATCAAACTTTCATAAACATTTTCCTGTTTAAACCACCCAAAAGGAAACCCACCATCCAGGAGTTTATCTACTAACTCTGCACACAGTCTTCCCAAGACACCATCTGGCTGTTAGAAAAATACTCGTAACTTTATTATCTCCATTTTGCTTTGTTACAAGCAAGTCCATTATGCGTAACTCTGGCTTACTGTATGGGTGACAAATCATGTAGCCCTCCCGTGTGTTCAGCAAGCAGGGCACTGGGCTGGGCGAATAAGAGTGCAGATAGTGCCTGGTGCTACTAGCTAGGGATCACCGGTACGTCACAAATGCAGGCTTGGGACAAGAGTGACACTGCAACATAAGGCTGACAGCAGGAAGGTGCCTTTTACCTGGGTTTCTTTCAGTAGAAGGTCTTCCTCCCCACCACTGGCTTCCCAGCCTTCTCCTGCTGCTTATCCTACTGGCCAGAGCCAAGAGGACACTGCGCAGCTAAGGTAGGGTTGTGGGCTGAGAAACAGAGCAGCTGTTGGAGCTACCTGCATGAGCTGATAGAGATGATGAGAGTAGTGCAGAATCACCAGTGGGCATGTCACCATGAAGGACAAGTATTCTTCCAGGGGAAAAGAAAAAAAAGAAAGAACCCATTCAATGGGAAAATGGTAATAGCATGTGCTGATTTTCAAAGGTTTATATCTCTATTCTTCATCTTGGCTCAGACTCATTATGGCAAAATGATGTTTTATGGTTTCTAGGAAGGTATTTGGTGAATTACTTCAAACATTGGCAAAGAAACAATCCACTAAGCCAAATTCATTCCCAAGAGTATTTTGTTTGAGTAACATTTGCAGGAAAACTGAAGAACATCTCTCCCGTGCCCCTATAGGCCCTAAAATTGCTCTGTTTGGAGGGAAATAAAATCCAAAACTTTCCATGCGAAAAGGAAATAGCTGCATTTGAAGGAATTTCTAATTTACCTATTTTTCTTTGGCCATTTTATAATGAATGCTATCAACAAGGCAGTTGTTTTCTCAAAAGTTTTGGGAGCACAACAAGCTCAGCACTAATGCAAGAGGAGTGATTCCTTAAAAACATCTCTAACACATGCACTTACGAGAGTATGAAGATTAAAGACAAATGAATGATAAGCTCAAGTGGGGAAAGGACGCAAGTGGAAGCTATCTACGTGGTAAAGCATGCCTTTGGGAAACCTTCTTTCTAGTGACCTCAGAAAGAATAAGCAACTGAATGGGAGTGGAACATCATGTTGACAGGACTTTGTTTGGCCACCTGAAGTCTTCATAAGCAGTTTAGACACTTTGCAGACGCACAGAATATCTTAACAACATGGGAGTGAGAAATCTGGCCCTACTTCACTGGCACACTGTCATGTCACGTAAGCACAGAAAGCTATCTGCAGCTAGCATGCTGTACTCTTGGTCTCTGTGTGCTCTAAATCCTAAAACCGCTCAAGAAGCTCTGATATTCACAGATCCTTAAATCATGGAGTCATGATATTTGCTATGATATGAAGTAATCTGACACTTTCCGTGGCTCCGGTAGCCGCGGCATTCTCTGAACCGTATGCAGACTGCCTACCAAAGCAATGCATGAGGATATTGCACATCAAATGCTTTCAAGAAAGTTTAAAATCAAATAGTTAGACCAAGCGCTGCTGATGGACTCCAGGATCACGTGCTGAGTGCAGTTTTTAATAGTCCCTTCTAAAGTTGCACTGTGTGTACTTTGAGAAGACAAAAACTTATTTAGTACACGAATGTACACCTACAAAAATCCATAGAGATGCTACTCAAGCATCAAATATCTATTTACAGATGGTCTCTTTTCTAAAGCCAAGTGGACATATCAATAAAGAAAAAAAAAGAAGCCGAAGTACTCAGGCATTCCTGCTCAATTATTCTCTAAATATTTAGCTGATAGGAGCGGAAAGGCAAGATCAAACTAATGGGTAATCCATCTAAGCTAACACGAGGCCTGTCTTTTCCTATTTCTGTTTCAAAATATTAGAAGATTCGTATGCTTTCTCATTTTTAAAATCATATTTATACTCTCACATGAGCTGAAACAAGCCCTTCAGCCCATTCTTTTAAATTGCAACTAATGTGTAATCCTTGTAACACTGAAGTCATTTGAATATGAAAAGACCTCAGGCAAGAGGTGCTAATAAGAACACCCCACTCTTCAGATTTAAACAGACAGGGCAATTTGTATTTCAATAAGACAAGAAAAAAAATCACTGCTAAATCTTGAGAAAAGAAATACCTTCACTCCTACACGGTGTCCATTTACAGTACTTACATGCATACATTTGAGCATCACTAATGAAAGCCATGCTTTGGGAAGACAATTTAAATTGCCCTTCAAAAGGCAGAAAAAGGAACGTATCATTAGCGTGACACCTCTGCTCCTTTATAATGCATGAAAGGTTGGTTGTGCTACATGGAGTTACAGGTAGGTGTAAATGAAAAAATGCGTTCTTTGCTTGGTGATAAAGAAAATGTGGAAACAGAACTGTCAGTGTGACAGACTGTCTTCTGCTTTTTCTCACTTTTGAGATATGACAGCTTCAAATTGAAGCTACATTATAATGAGGTTGGAAATCATTACCTTTTGGGAATGTAATACACATATTTGCTGGTGCTTTAATCAGAAAAATACTCTCATCAGCAGCACTGCATATTGGTCTTTCATTTCTTGTGAGCCTCATAAATGTTTTCTGTTGCCAAACTGAGTTTTATTTGCAACATGATGAAAATTTTTATGGCGTTACGTTTTCTTGAGCCAGACCTAGCTTTGGTTCCTGTACACAGAAGGTACTGTAAGAAACATGGAGCATGTTTTGAAAACAAAAACCTTGAGAAAATTCAGTTCCGGCTGTCTTGATCTTTTAAGCTGATTACCTGAGTTTACCTATTTGTCAGATGAAAACCCAAGTCAAGCAGTCAGTCATATTTTTATGCATTGCTTCTGTCATTTTTTAACTCACCAAATCTACCTTAATTTACAAATAGCTACTATTAACAGCACCCTAGGAAATCCATCTCAGCAAAATCACGTTAGCTGTATATATGAATATATGCTTTAAGTATCAGAAATTCTCATTGCAACATACTGAAAATTTGGGGAAAAAAAAAAAAGAACAGCATTGTTCCTATTTCTCATGATATAACTCAACTGATCTAGCTTAAGATCATTGCAGATTCAGGACACGTTTTTGCTGAGACTGTTTGTGGAAGTCACACATTCCAATGGCGCTCTCAGTAAAAGAGGATATGACATTTGCTGTATGAAGATTAGTGCAGGCTCTTATGGGGAACACCTTAAGCAATTTCATGGAAAAACTCATGAGCTGCCAAGTTGGGTTTCGGCTACAAAGGTGAATGATAAAGATTAGTAGTTCCGAGAATATGCTGCAGAAATAAAACAGCAGAATAAACACTATACTTCTTCCATTGAGGTAAAGTGAGAAAAAATTGAAGCTTTTAAAATGATTCTAGTATCAGCTTTGTTACAATACACAAGTTCCTAAATACTGATGTGATTATCTGCAAAGACCTGGGTCTGAGATGCAAGTGATTGCTTCTTTTTCTTCCTCCTCTTAGTGAGTTTTTTTTTCCTGTGACTTTTATCCTTTTGCCACTGTTCAAAAATATCTTCTAAAATCTGATGTAATAAAGACAGAGTTACATCCCTAAGCCCTCAGAAAGATCAATAAGTAAGTTAATTTCCTGAGTGGCCATACAGCTCCTGGTTTCTAAGAGAGGAAAATGTATAAAGGACACAGAAATATGGGCCTGGAGAGAGACAGCTCCAACAGCAACTCCCCTCCCTTGAAAAGTGGTCACCTGTGATGCTAATGCTAGGTGGAGGCCCTTCCCCCTTCACACTAAGGGATATCCACATCTCTCAGAAACAAGAAGCAAGTGTGCCATGCTTGATAGTACCTTTTAGGACCTATGGTAGGAGAAGAGGGGAAGAAGAAAGAAGGGCAGCAGGTGAGGAAGAGACACCTGTGGGGTTTTTTTCCCCATGGCTTGGTCTAGTGCAGTACAACCTCACCTGCTCCAGACAGCAGCCAGACTGCCTGAGCCTCCTGCTCATGGACACTTACTTTCACTCCTAGGCATAACAGACCATGCAGAAAGGAAAAATAATAGCAGAGAAAGGGAAAGAACTCTGATAGGCAGTCATTTGAGTATCCTCATGCAGGACCACAGACAGGTGCAGCCCTGGATACCGCATGTGCTGGATACAGATCACAGGGGTCGTGCAGAGGGAGCTTTGACAGCTGAAGCGCTCTCACTGTCAGTCTCCAACATGTTCATGCTGTCGCTGTTCCCTGGCTAACAAACACCTGTACGCACAGCTATCGACAGAGAGAAGGCATCAGCTGCAGAACTGCTACCACGATGGACAGAGCTCTCACTCCGTCAGTTTCCCACACAACCTTCAGTTTCACATGCAGTAAGATATAATATCAACACACCCATATTTTCTTGAAAATTTTCCATTATGGGGAATCTAATGCAACTGCCAACAAACCTGTAGCTACTTTCACAGTTAGAGGCTGTCTCTGCTTGGTTCGGAGGGCTATCAGCAACTAACTGTCCTCTGCATCAAGCATTTCTCAGTATTGTTCTTTTTCATCCTTGGGTAATGATAAAAGCAAAATAGCATGGGTCAAATCTAATAAGATCTCCTTAGACACACATTTATTCAATGATGATTACATAGTTCACAGCCAGAGGTCACATTTAAGCAGACTTTAATCCACCTTGAATGTACCAATCCCTTCTGCATGGCTCCAGTTTAACCATGGAACACCCTACCCAAAATGAACAGGTATTTCCTACTCTACACCTGATAACCAGTGCATAAATCATGTATTTCTGTGTGTGACATACTCCATCTAGCAGGTCTGCGGTTTCTTTTGTCATTCAGGTTGTGTGTATACAACATAAATCCTGCTGCAACTCCAGAGTTTCCCAGTTTTCCAAAAGCTGGGGAAGGGGTGGGAAACAGAAATCTACATTCCTTTCCTCAGCAATGAAAGTCCACAGAGTTCCTTGCTGAACACTTTGAAGGCATTTGGATGTCTTTCATCTCAAGACACTTTGCTATACCAGCTTTTTAGCACTGCTGATGTTTCCTGTTATAGGAGCAAGTACTTCACTGTCTGAACACATGAACACTGTCAATTTCTCTTGCAAATGAGCAATTGATCTGGATGGTTAATGATTTGATAACAATACTGTAGTATCAGGCTAACATACGGTCAGAAATCATTTTGTTCCTATTACTCTCAGGAAAAAGGGAAAGACGACTTTTTTCACCCACCTCATATTTTTCCTTGTCTCCTTTTGCTTCCTGTAGCAGCCACTCAGTGAATATTCACTGATACCAGCCTCTCTGCAGCCACTTTCACTTCCCTTCCCTTCCAACTAGGAAGTTTTCTTTATCTTACAGCAAAAAGCAGCTCATCATTGTCCTTTCTCCCAACAGCTTAGCAGCATAGCAAACACCTGCTAATGTATTGTTAAACATCTCTCTACTATTATTATTATTATTTTTTCTTTGTCAAATGCTTGCTTTTTCCAATGATTTAGCTTATAGTTTCTATTTTTGGAATCAACCCCGGTAAGTTTTTCATACAGGAGGTAAAATGAAGTTCAGGAGCATAGGTGAGCATAACACCAGGACTCACAAGACAAGCCCCTAATACAGAAGAACTTCTGACTCGTTTGCAACAAGAAGGAACCTAGATTGTCTCCCTCTAGGCTGGTACTCTGCAATATTGCAGCAAGAAAGGAGATGTGAGAACGGAAGGGAAGGTGTCGGTAAAGGAAAATTACTCTTGTGGCTGCTGGATATTAGGGGTTTCTTTCTCCTGCCCTGCAGTCAGTAGAATGCAATACTCAGACAACAACACAAGCCTTCACGTGGCTTGCACAACACCCAGAACCAATGAGACAGATACTGGTATGGAAAAGTGGAGGGAGCCTTGCCTATTGATAGTTATTTCACGCCTAGTTTTACCAAAATCGTGTTCTAAACTAAGAGATTCCTGGAGCACCCAAGAGCTAGTTTCCCATATTTGTCCTTAGAAGGGAAAGTTCTAGAAACTTCCATCTGCTTACATGCCAAGGAGAGAACCTAGAGTGCCAAAAAAAATCAAGTCAAACTTGAGGCAACACATACAGCTCTGCACTGCTGCCTTAATTTTCAGTTTTTAAGGCTCAAATGTAGTAATTCAAAAGTTCTGAACATAATCAAATCCACTTTAACAGGTCTTTAGTATAAAAGGCAGCATGTACAAGCTTTCCTAAGCAGCCTAAAAAACCTCTGCATTAAAAGATGGAACAGATACACAACTATGCTCAAATATTTTTATTTGTGTAATGTATGAAATAAAACAAGTTGCAGCAAAGCATGAAATCTGATGAGGATTCTACCTTAAGGAGGAAAAAAACCCTGTCTTTTGTAATAACAAATAGTTGGAACCAGTGCACTGCTTTAGCGACATTGTTCCCTTCAAGACAAGTCTAAACTGTTCAGCATTATGAAAATGCTGCCTATTGCTTTGTACCAGAAAATTTATTACCCCCAAATCATTTACAACAGACAGCATGCATTCCAAAACTGATTTGTTACTTTAGGCCACAACAACTCACTTTCAAAGCTTAAAGAATCCATTATACTGTGCAAAGGAAAGAACAGGAACAAGACATATTAGAGATGAGTTTAAGAGGAATTCCATTAAAAAGTTCAGGTTGAGGAAGCCTACAGACATGGCCACACAATTCATTCCAAGTGCTCTTGGCACAGGGGACTGGAGAAAAAGGCAGAATACAATTTCATGAGGTGTGCAAGCATGTCACAATTTCAGCAACTTGCATTTTTAGTTGGGAGAAGCAAGCAAGTCATAGAAGTCAAACAAGATTAACACAGGCACACTTCTGTTTGGGAGATGTTATTACCTGCTCACACACGAGCATTATCTATTTTACCTTGGTGCAGTACAGAACAGAGTAGGTATGCTCAGCACTACCGTGTTTCTATTTTGTTACAAGCAGCAATAAGCACTTGGGTCAGTAGGAGCTATTTGATTAAAATGCCTTATTCTTTTTCCACCTATGGAGGCCAGTGAAGTTTAAGAGCTACTTCCCCAGCCTAGTAAGTTTTCATAGGATGAGAGCGTGTTACACCTGCTGAGAGAAATCCAGCTCAAGTGGAGCAAGAAGCCATGGAAATCACACAGCACCCCAACCCTGTGAGTGCAGAATACAGCCAAGCCCACTGTTGGGGTGAGGCAGCTCTTGTGCTTTGCCTTCCAGCCACGGGAGGCTGGTCCTGCTTGGGGCAGAGGGTGTGGGATCGGCCTGCAGAAGGGGATGTGGGCTTGAAGGTCAGCTGCTGCCGGACCCGACTGTGGCACCAGGCTGAACATCTGCAGGTGGAGATCAAAGAACTAATGCAGAAAGCCAAGATGTAGCAAGTTACCTCCATGCTCTGATTTATAGCCTCTTTAATCATGAGAGACAGTTCTTGGGATTTTTTTTTGTTTTGATCACTGAAAATTCACATCAGGAAGAGTCTTTTTCTACTGAAGTGATCACAAAAAAAATGAAAGGTAGCATAGAAATACAGAATACAGGGTGACATGTCAGCATTTTAAAAGCCTTGTATTTCTTTGAACTGCGGCATATTGAAATAGCTCAAATAGGCTTTAAACTGTGTAATTCTGTGTGACCAAAATACATGGAGCTGCTTTGAAAAGAAAACAAACTATACAGCAGTGAGTAGCTGACTGTGCAGGTAACTGGGTTATAAGTGCTCTTCCCAGCTCGACATACGGATGTCTGCAACCTACACAGCCAATAGGGCTGAAGGGAGTCCCAGCATCACAGGCTGACTTGCAGCTCTTGCAGAAAAACTTGTCAGAACCCTGCTTAGGAACTGATCAAACTTAAAACCATCTGGCTTCCTTTATCCACTGTCACTGCCCAGAGTTGTGTTCTAGTGGGTCATTCCATAACTGCTAGTGCGCAAAATGTCAAGTTTTCTTTTTTTTTTCCTCTCTTCTTTTCTTTCTTTTTTTTTCCTTTTTTTTTTTTTTTTTTTTTTTTCAGGTTAAGTAGTTCTGTCTGACTTTTGCTTTAGCCTAAAACACACCTATTTTGTTTTTCAGTTTTCACTTGAAAGATGCACTATGAAAAACAAACAAAATCTGGTTTATACCAACCAGGACATTCTTAGCACACAAACTGCAGAAAGAATAATCAGATTTAAAAAAAAAAAAAAAAAAAAGTCAA
>VXAV01002120.1:179590-201439 GCA_013399715.1 Alectura lathami | reverse complement strand
GTAATGCTAAAAACATTTTCTGGTTTTGCAATGTTTTTAAGAGAAGCAAGATAATGTATTACAATTCAGGCCCCACTGGCCATTAAACTTTTGATCTCTTCATAGTTCCAGCGTAGGGGAAAATTAATCTAGCTGATAAAACCCTCGACTTAACAACAAAAACCCCATACCTACATCTGCTACTTTTTACTGGGTTCCTGAGGAAGAATTTTAGCTGGTGACATGTTGTCATCCACTTCCAAATGAGAGCAGTGGGGCTTAGATCCCTAGGATGCCAATTTCCCTCCCAGCCATCCAAATTCCCTGCAAAGAACTGGACTGCAAGCCAAACAAAGATGCAGCCTTTTAGTGTCTTCAGCAGCAGATTCTTGGGGCAGGGAGCAACTTCTCCAAAGCTTCTCAACAGCATGCTGAGATACACTGTCAAAGCCTGCAGAAGAGGCATGGAAGAAAACTTCTCATCCTTTTAAACTGAAGAAAGGTGACAGAAAACACCCTTTACATAATGGTTTCTGAAGTAGCCTCCAAAGAAAAGTGTAGGGGAAGGGACAAAAATGCTTTTAGTTTAATCTCCTTGTACAAGTAGAGCAAACAATGTTTTCCACCACAACAGCTGGCTTTTCCTGTCTCATNGAGCGAAAACAAAGAAGTTCTACAATTTCTAGATAGGAATAAACTAGTTTGTGTGCAGAAAAATTCCATGGATATGTAATAGGCATGGCCAGGAAATACTGAAGTAGGACTTTGACTTGAGGCAGAATCTGCATTGGAGAGCTACCTGATGAAAGACTCTCTGGAAAAGATGGGAGGAAAACATAATACAAAATGAAAACAACAATCCAGAAAATGATGAATTAATGGCTAAAAGGAGAAGAAATGTGTTTTCCCAATTGTTTTAAAATGAAGTGATGATACAGAAATGTCTGAGCACGACTGCTGGTTAAGTAAAGGTCCACACCGAGAATCTGTGAGGAAACACTTTGTGGCCATCTCCTATGGAGGCAGCAAAATAGCAACAAAACAGTGTGCATACCCCAACAGCACCCTCAGATACCAGACACAGTCAAAAAAATAAGTAATCTTAGAATGAATGAAGCAAGACATCTATCCCTCCTTCACAAATATGTTTGGTGAATATGGCCATCTAAAAAATACAGTTTTTAGAGCAGTAAACGTCCCATAGGTAAGTGACCTGGCTGGGGAGCCATCAGTGTGCCTCTGCCCGTGCACATACAGGTTTGGTCTGAGGAACAAGAATGCCACAGCAGAGCATGCAACACAGCTGGCACACGGTTATTTCAATGCATGCACAGGGTGGTGATAAATCATCTAGGGCTTCAGGGATTAGGGACTCTTGCCAAACCCTCAAAAATGCTTGAAACTTGATAAGAAAGAAACAAAGAAAAAGTCAGTACTGCGTAAGCTCTGTTTCTCTAATTTGGGCAGTATAAACCCAGAGAAATTATCAGAGTATTTTATAGGACTTATCCCATGCTTCATTATTGCAACCTGAAAACACTGAACAAGACTCATTAAAGACTATGTTTGTGCATCCAACCATTTCACTGAAATCAGGCAGAAGTCTCCCTTTACAGTTTTCCTGCTGGTGTGACAAGAGAAGTGGAGTGCTCATTACATATCCATGGTGGAAATTTTATTGCCATTATGGCCATTTTCAAAAACTGTTTTCAAAATTGCAATAAAATACACATACACACACACAAAACCCTCATGGCAACAAAAACCAAAAAAAACCCTGAACTTGCCAAAGCAGCAGCAAAAGCTAGAAAGCTTTTCTACTAAAGCTGAAGAATTACATTAGGGAATAATCTATTATAGCTAATAAGAATTTAAAACAGCCAATTGTCCTTGTCCCCAATGCTGCCTTGGGCAGATTGCTGCCTGCTGCATAGGGAAGTATTCCCCTTTTCAGTTGTTTTAGGTTGGCCTTCCAGCAGGTTATTCAGGTGTTTCCTACATTAGTATTACAAGATTTGGCGAAGAGCGCCATGCACTACAATTCAGCGGTCATGCACTACAATTCAGGATGTCCTTCGGGGGTGATCAATCTCTCCCAGAAGAATCCACAGAAAAAGCAGCAGCACATGCAAGTGTCAGGAGCCCCTATGATCCTAGACAAAGTCACACACAATATTAACTCCTTAAGACATTCTAGCGCAGGAAATATTTATGTTTTCCTGTGTCTGGTAACATGAAATGGAAGCTCTGATCACAATCTACTGATCTTTGAACAAGACATCAGTTCCTGAAAGTCCTTCTGTTAGGGAGGATTTAGTGGACAGAATAAAAATTCAATTCTAATAGAAGTACTCAATGTGTAGTTATGCATATTCTAGCATTAAAAAATAAAAAAGGAAGAAGAAGAACAACAAAGATAAATCTAGAACTGTAACAGTAGCCCTCAACCAAGACTGAACTCCATAATGCAGTATAAAGGAGTACCCACTCATATGAAAAATGCACATAACTTCCACGAACACTAAATTACAAAGCCAGCTACTGGAACTCTTCTAAGTCCTAGAATGCATATCGTAATCATCTGGTGTGGTATTTTTCAGCTCATCAAGCAACCTTATGGAGGGACTTGTTGCACTGCCAAATGCCTTGCCCTTCTTGTCTGTGATTTGCTCCATTCCATAAAAGCAAAGAGAAAGTGAAGATGAAAAACTATTTAAGAAGTGGAAATTAAAACTGTAGTAGAGTAATTTCCTTTTGAAATCTTGACAGTTGCTCAAGGCATTGGAACAAAGTGGCAAATCCCATTCACCAGAGTATTGGGATCACTAGCAAAACCAAAATAATGTTGCAGATCTGCATCTGTGAAATGGCTGCCTGGCAAGTAAAGGCAACTCCTATTCCACTGGGCCATTTACCTCTTCATCAGCTTCAAACTGCATTGCTATAATCCACTGGTCTTTAGAGTAAAAGGCACATTTTAGGTATTAACAAGGCATCAGGTTCTGATATAAATCCTGTAAGTACCTTGCCTTCCAATCCCCAAATAAATGTCAGAGGACAGAGCCCTGACTCTCACCGACAGTTTGTTCTGCTGCCAAGAGATACGCATTGTTGGTCTTCCCACACCCACACGTACACTCTTGGGCTGACTCATTTGTCACCAGTAACCAAGCAGCTATCTGGACTCTGCCCTGGCCACATACGTTTGGGTGACCAACATATCTTTTTTCCCCACTTAATCTAATAAAAGAACAAATTCCCTCGATTTCCTTCAACATCCTCCTCCTCAGAAGAGCACTTTTCAGCAGCCAAGATACTAAAGCAAAGCTCTTTTTAGCCTCAGGAGAGTGCATACAATACCTGACTGCCTCCCATCTTGCTTGAGCTTGTGCTGTTTTCCTCTGTAGTCATGAAATAAAAGTAAATATCAATTTAACCGCCTGGAAGAAACAAACCTATAAATAAGTAACCATAAAACCTGGAAGACAAGACAGGAAGAAACAAAATATAACTAGCAAGAATAGCAGCTGAAAATTTAATTCCAGGACTGACTAAAGAAAAGCACACTTTCTACTGAATAGCTCTGGAAAAGCAAGTCATTTACGCTTTGTCTTGGAAGCACTTGTCAGCCACTCATCCATATGCCCTGAAAAAAGCAGATTCATGCGTCTTAGGCTATGGCTTGTTCAATTCTAGGAAACCTAGAAGACCCTACCCTGAAGTGTTTACAGTCTATGGGTGTGTTCACAGTGCTGTCATAGGTGTGACTCTTCCTGGTAAAGACGTCAAGACACACAATGTTTCATTAGTCAACCTCTACACCAACAACTAACCATTGTCCAAATACTCCCATCTGAGGCCCAATAAATTATTGAACAAACTCCACGAGAATATCTGCAAAAACATGTGTGACTTCTGGAAGACATTCAACCTGCTTAAAGTTTGATCGTAAAGTCATAGAAGAGGTGCAAAGGAACTGACCTCTAACTCAAACATTTCAGGGGAAAAGGCTGAATAGGATATGCTTAAATAATTTTTTCCATCACATAATAAAAGAAAACAAACTGAAAAGCTAATAACCCTGCTTCATGAAGTCAGTGACAAAATTCTTATCAATGTCACTAGAACCAAGTCTCATTGTAACAAAAGTAATGCAGAAATCTTGCCCCAGATTCTGGTTATTGATAAATATTGAGGACCAATAAAAACAAAGAGGCAATTAATTACTGCCAGAAGGAAAATTCACTGTAGAAACCAAAGGCACCACATGCATATCCTTCTTCAGGACAGCAGTCACAGTCCCAAAATGGATTAAACAAAATGTTCAAAGGGTGAGGAAAAGGGAAATAATGTTACACAAATCTTTTGCATAGCAATTTCTGTTCTGTAGTTCATAATGTTTATATTAGAGATTTAATGCCAGATTTACTGAATCCTAGTTCTGAAGATTCTGTAGCTGTATGGATAACTTATTAACCTGCTAGACGAAATTTTAACCTCAAATTAAAAAAAAAAAAAAAAAAGTGATCTCTTAGTTGGCTGACTGCCTGCACTCCAAGTCAAGTTAAACTTGTACACATAGACCCTGAAGTGTCTACACATTTTGGGTGGGGAATTCTCTCTAGAGTACATATCCCAAAGGGTAAACATTTGTTGCTGTTTTTACAGCTCGCTGAGTGAGTTTCCTTCATTGCTGATTTTCAACATGACAAAAACAAAGAATAACTCAGAATAAGAAGCACCAAGGACAGGAACAATATCTTTTTTTTCCTTAGGGTAAAAACCTCTGGAGTGTTCACTGAACACTATGACTGTGAAGCATCAACATTTTGTATGTCACATTCTCTACTAATTTGAGAGAATCTTTTTATGTCAATTCAAGCTGCACCAAAAACTATGAGATAAACTTCTAATCACACAGGTGTCTTTTTTTTTCCCCCATCAAAAAACCCAACAAGAAAAATAACGCAAATAAATCAGAATATTTTCCTAAGTGTATTGTACTGGGACAGGGAGGGAGTAGGAGAAAGGAAATGTACTTTGTCTTAAGGGGAATCCATATTCTTAGGCAGCGGGAGGTGGCAAAAAGAAGATGCAATCTATTAAGATTCTTCAAGACTGTGTTTAACCAAGCAGAAGAAGAAAAACAAAAAAAAAATGGACTGCTCTCAAAGTTTTTCAAATGATGAGTTTGTCTTTTGGCATTCTGTTATAAGATCCTACCATGTAAAGGAAAAAAAGGAAAACCAAAAGGTTTTAAGTATTAAAGAAAAAAAAAACACCAACCAACCATCTGTTTCTCTACTGTTCTTGTCCTATCAGTTACCAGAATTCTGCTCTCAGTCACACAAATAAGAAAAGGAAATATGAAACACAGCATCTTTCAATATCTACATTTGTATAGCCTCAACTGATTCCAGAAAATTTCTTCTATGCCAAGATCCTAAATCAGCACTGATATCATCTTATCCAACAGTATGTAGCCATTAAAAGAGATGGGGAAGTCATGTGTACCACCAAGCCCATTTTGCTGCAGATAGGAGTAAGGTCCTAAGAACAGGGCATTCTTGGCCTATGAAACAAGGGAAAAATTCTGCACAGCAAAAAGAAACCAAATTTATGTACCTAACACAAAACAGCTAAACCAGCTTTTTGTTTAGGGTACACTGAGATTAACTTCCCACTTCTAGTTGCTAGCTCTGAGCAACATTATTTATATAATCTGAAATTATATAATTATTTCTACAAAGATTCATCCATAGAAAATGCTGCCTAAAGATAATTCTCAAATCATGTCTACAGATATTTGAAGAACACTAAAAAAAAGCCTATATTCCTTCTCCCTTGGAAACCTCCACTGCCCCCCAGGTGAAGCCAGTGAAGGAGTCCTGGGACACTTTTCTTCCCTGGTAGGCTTCTGCAGAATCGCTGTATTTATGACAACCAGAATCGCATTTGCTTCTTCTGAAAAATTGCTTTCACTTCTTCTGTTTTTCCCACTGCCCATCTGCATCCCATTTGAGGCATGTTTCTCTCCTCATCTTCCTTGCCCCAGAAGTTTCAAGGCATTTTTATTATTATTGTTATTATGACTTGTTTAAACAACTCTTTCTCCCCTGCTGCCCACACCCCAATCCCAGCCAGCCCTGATGTATCCCCCCACTAACTCTCCTGGGGAGCACATATCTGATACAAAGTGTAGAAGGCTATTAAAGAATAGAAGAATCAGAATTTGAGGGATAGACCTATCAGTGAAAAACTGCAATTTTACAGTCATTTTAAAATGGAACTTAAGACTCTTTCATCTTCAGTAACTTAAATAATAAAATGTTTCCCAGAATATTTGTTCAATTATCTATCTAAATATATATTTATGAAAGCAGAGGTGAGACTGAGGAGGGGTGGGAGAACTTCAAAGACTAAAGCCACAGGTCTCTCAGATTTCTGCAAAAACCACCTGAGGAAATATGTCAAGCGGTGGGTGTTACAGAGTGATTTTTCATTAATTTTAATTACTGTCATTCAATAGGGTAGTGAGCATCCTCAGACCTTTGCCTCCAAATTGCACTGGGATTTCTGCCAAATTTCTTCTCCTTCATTGGTTCCCTCAAGCAGTATATAATAATGGAAGAGCTTTAACATGTTTAAATAAGAAGTGTAAATGCCAAACACTTCTAAATGATGAGGAACCTGCACCTTAAATGGCATATGAAGCCTTTATTCCTAATTCTGTAAACTAAAGACCTGGGCAATTTGGGATCAAATGAAAGGCTTGATCAGGCTTGAGAAGCGAGTAGACAGAACATCCTCATTTAAAGCAAAACAAAACTTTTTGTAACTATTTGTACTGCATACTGAGGGGAAGGGATAGAAAGGGGTCAAAAAACCTGCAACCAATTCCCCTGAGAGCATCTCTTTGGTTTGCATAAAACCATTACATTCTGCACTAGATTTATAATATGGTGACTTAAAAATGATAACCTACAACATAACAATCTACAAAAAACCTTCTGAAGAGTTCTCTCTCTTCTCTCCCAGTGTATATAGTTAGTTGTCTGGAAAATAAGTTTAGATAATGTAAATTCAATTTAAATTCAGAAACCAGCACTGTAGGATGGAAGGACCCAGTGAAGGCACAGAACCATTGCCATGCATGTGTTGTCCTTCAGTCTCACAGCGCAATCTCTGCTGTAGTCACACCAGGTGGATTTGGTCCTGAATCTCCTTCAGTTCCTGGCTGGCTTAGAGCAGCGATATCAAGCAAAGCTCCATCGCGTACCGCGTGGGTCCGTCACGGTTGCAAGGCTGCGCGATACCTTCCAGCAAGGCTCCGCTTATACATCTTCCGAGATGGGAGAGAACAAACTGATTTGGTTTATTAACAGCATGGAAATGGAAATAAAACATTGTTCTGGGGAAAGCAATGAATGTTATCATAGAGAACCTCCAGTTATTTAAATTGAAATCTGAGTTGAATTTGTCTTTAAATTAAATCCAACCCAAAGGCAGAATTTTATCACTTACAACATCCCCACTGCCTGCCGATTTTACCAATATCTTTATTTTCATTTTTCCTGTCAAAAAAATGGCATGGAAAATGGGTTGAAGTGCATCTGAGATAAAAGATACTTGTTTGGATGGTTTAAACATTCCATTATAAATAATCGGATAACATTATTTCAGAACAAAAACCACAACAGCTTCACTTAAAATCTCTGGAACTATTCCTTTCAACCCTTCCAAAAATGTGGCTGGTGGCACTTCTTGGCTGAAATATTCACCAGTTTTGGTGTAAAGTTATAAGTCACTAGCTGTGGTCTGTGTGTTGAAGTGTCCCACAGAGGTCCATTTGGTTCTGTTTGCACCAAAATTTCAGCTCTGTTACCTGCTGCTTCTGATTATGGTCTGAAAAACTGAAACATGTTCAGCACCAAAGTGAAGGGAGATAATAATATAACCAGGAAGTGGAAATTCTTACAGACATAGCTGCAGAGCAGAAGACATCCAACAAAGATCTAGAGTGTCATAACACCATGTCTGAGATGCTAGATATAGGACAATGAAGTTTGCACTACAGAGAAAAATCAAGACGTCTCGGGAGATGCAGAGAGAACAATCAAGACGTCTCGGGAGATGCAGAGAGAACAACTGACAATATCTCCTGTGCTCTCTTTAGATCATATTCAGTAATGCAGAAATTAATTTTCTGTAGGATGCTTCACTGTGCAAGTATTTCATATGAGTACATGGTAGTGTAATATTTACATAAGCTGGACCTGAAGTCGTGCTGTATGCTGCATGCTAATAAAAAATAGTAAAGTAGAAGCAGAGAGAATATCATTAACTTGCCCCATTTCCATGCTGTACTCTGTTTTGTAACAGTTTCTACATAGATCCGCAGATAAAACACAAATAAGAGTTCCTCATATTCACCTTATCAACAGTCTGAGTCCTTGCACTAATGATGAGCAGAGAGCACTTCTGTACCAAGCTGTGGTGTTTGTTTACCTCTGCATGACACATAGCCACCAAGAAACATAACAAGGTCACTCCTTCACTGGTAGTTCTCTGGAGCTGGCACTGAGATTTGAAAATGTGAAGAGACATCTTTCAGCATCAGCAGATCTAGAGGAGACATGCTCTGCTTTGAAATATGGGAAAACTGATCCTGCAGGGCTGTTTACTTCATCAACATACATTTAAGTGCTATCAGGGCACCTGCATGTTGCATAATTGCTCTCTCTCTCTCTCAACCAAATGTTAGTGAAATTTGTAGCAGGTAAACCTATAATCATAGTGAGTGCTACAGCCAATTTCCACAGTCCATATTTAAAGAAAGATAAACACTAGTTATCAAGATCTACTCTGGAGTCTATCTGTTGTCATTTATTTCATGCCCTCTGTACTGGCACTAGCTTAAGAAAGGTAGCTCGTTTGAGTACATGTGATAGGCTGGTACATATAAATAGTTTCCTTTGTATTAAACTTTCATACAAACTCTCAGACAAAAACTATACAGAAATACTTCGTCATTCCTGGTATTTTGTGCAAGGTGGATTTGTCTGCTTAAAAACAAACAAACAAACAAACAAAAACCAAACCAACCACACCACCTTTCTCTCCCATTGAAGCAGCAGTAGCAAAACACAAAATAGCACCAGAGAGAAAGCACTTCCAAAGAACTGCACATTTAATAAGGACATAAAAACAAAAACAATAGTTTAGAGACTGCTTTACATCCACAATCACAGATTCTAAGAGTTCCAAAAGAGAATTATGTATCACTAGCCCCATTTATGGGTAAGCAAATCCATAAAGCGTGGATGCACAGGAAGATTTATCTGTAGGCATCTTAGTAGCTCATGATAGATTTTGAAACAGCAAAGAGGTGAATATTGAATAGCTGAGTGACACTGCACCACTTGATAAATAGAAATTTATTCAGTTTTTATCTTCTTGAGTTCTTAAAATGATTCTTTCTGACATGATTTATTTAAATTACACATCCAAGTCTCCAAAGTTAAAAAAGCCTGCTTCCTCGACCTTCGAGATGAAAATCACCTGCCTCCTGTGATCTACAAATGGGTCTTTCCCATTGACACAGGTTACAGCCTCCATTCCTCAAACAAGAAGCCAAAGCTAACCTGGCAGCAGTCACCCTGATAGGAATGTCTCCTTTGCACGAGACTGTACAATTTCCACTAAGGTTCTAGATTCACAGGCACAATTGGAACGCTGTTTCCTCTCTTGGCCTGCCCACCATCTCTGAGATTTCCATGTTGTTATGTCATGGTTTATATTATCTGTACATAATGAAAACTAGAGGAGCTAATCTAAGATAGAGATGATGATAATAATGAGATTTCATCATGAATTTCTTCTATATGTTCCCCAAAGAACTAGCAAGCCTTAAAATTATTTGAAAAAAAAAAAATCTTTTTCCCTCTCTGTTTTTGACTCACATTAATACAACTCCCTTGACCTCACCTCACCCAACAGTTCTTTTTAAAGGCCGCTTACTGCAGACTCCAGCATGCAGCCATGTCATCTCTCCAAAAAAGGCCCTGATCTTCATGTGTGGACCAGCTTATGCTGTCTTCTGCACCCATAGTAGGGAAGATTTAGAATAACAAAAAGTCAGAACATAACTTTAGACTAAAAATATAGGCCTACTTTTGGGTCTAGTAAAATCTTTCCTTTCACTGCTTTCTCCTATTCCTGATGAGATTATTTCAAAACGAGAAGAAAATCCCTCCAAATTTTGAAGAGGTAAAAACCAACACAGCTCCTCCCTTCACTACACTGCAGGCTGAATGTAGCTCATCAGCCTCAGACTGCAGGCTCAGTGTTGAGCACGTCTTCAGTTGAACATTGATAAGATGCTGCCTAATGAAATGAGCCACAGCTCAACTGTTTGCATAATATAATGGTGAAAATACACTGATTGCCAGAATGAATGAATAAGGATGCTTTAGGGTATGCAACAGTAAATAGATATTTTTCATGTGGCTGATCAGAGTGAAAACTATATTCCAGGTTATTACATAGCCTACAGCCATAAAATTGAATAGCAATTGTTTGAACTAGATTCAGCAATACCTACCACAATCCAGTAATGAAAAAAACCTGTAGTGTCTTGCATGTTTGGATTAAGATTGTTGAATACACTGTATTTTTAGAACGGCAGTAAGAACCTTCTACATTGCTTATGAAACACATGTCAAATGTTTACCCAGGTAAAACAACCAGTCTGGCTAGTAAAGAACTGGAACATGAGAGAAGCTAGGGCTAGTTTGACTTCTATGTGGTACCAGATAGAAATACGCAGTTTAACTCAAGGCTACCCTGAGCCGATAGAGGACTTGTGCTGGCTTCACTGGATTGTACTCAAGCCTATTTTCCTGCTAAAAAAAAAAATAGCTTCAAAATTAGTCTCTCTTCATAGAAATTACTTATCGATCTGGTGCTGCTTTCCACCAGAAGTCACTTTGAAACAAGTCTTCAATATGTTTATGTACTGCGTACAAAAGCCAGATTAAAAAAAAATGTACATCCACCTCAGAAGTTTTAGAAATTGTTATAGGAAGTTTGTACGACCTTAAACATCTACTAATGGTGTACTCAAAGTTTGATAAACTTCTTCAGGGTAACTGATGCAGAACTACCTGATGCAGTCACTGGCTTCACAATCTGCTATTAACACCAAAGCACAGGAACGTAAGCATGAGTGCCAACACACACCAACTTTATTATTTAGAGAGAGTAGAACATACATTTATCATGGGCAGCACTGACACATCAAAGCATAGATTATATGCCATGGTAGGGCTACCCAAACTTAATTGCTTTGTGGTTGTTAAACATCAATATTGTAAAAATGTTGTGGGTAGACCCCTGTTGATTCAAAGAAGAGGACATAGCATGAGGATACATCAAAGGAGAGGCTGCTTAATCAGAGAGATGACAGCAAGCAGTACAAAAAGAAAAAAAAAAAAAAAGAGACCGAAAAAAGAAGGCAGCCATCTGAATTTCTTCACTGCCTGTGGTTAACAGTGAAGTTTACCCCCAGCCACAGGTAAACAAGGATGGACTGAAGCTGGCAACCATTTCCAACACAAAACAGCATCTGACAGTCAAAACCCTTTCTCTGGAACACAGCTCAGGAAGAAAACCACCTGCAGGACATGTTTGCTCCAGCACCACCAAGGCAATGACTGGTTACTCACCTCAGGAAGACATCGTGCTGTGGGACTGGGCCTGCCCCAAGCACTGGAGGGGCCTGCCCAGCCTTGAAAACCCCATGCTGAGGTATAGCTGAGGCAGCAGAGAACACTGGTTTCACCTGCACCCAGCAGCACCTGTGCCAAGAACCCACCAACTCCATGCAGCCTCAGGCCTCTCCAGGTGCCGTATTTTAGATCCTTCTGACCTTCATTTAAGGAGTCAGACAGAAAGGTTTTATTCAGAACTAGAGGAGGGGGAGTAAAAGAGAATTAAAAAAATGTGATGTACAGAGCTGTATTTTTTTCTGTATATCAAGAAATATTTTGTTTTAAATCTGATTCATAGCTCAGAGCTACGCACTCTTGCCCTCGAAGTCCTACGAAGTTGCTTGCATGCTACGTATTTTTGTGATAAATGAAAAGAACACAAAAATGTAATGTGAGCATATTTAAAATTGTTTTCCATTATTGTATATTTATAGTTCAGTCTAGAGTTTAAATTTAGATTTATCTGAATTTAGGCTGATAAAATTGTGGTATCTGTAAATGTACCAGATCTGACATTAACAGGGAACGCCTGACATTTGAGTGAACCAATTATTTTTGGAAAAAGCACTGTTAGGAATTAATATGTATGGCTGTGTTCAAAAGAAAAAGGATGTTTTCAAATCTATCATTTTATTGCAGCTTATACATAACTTGTACCAGGGCAAAAGCTGCAGAATAAAATACAGTAAGGGAATAGAGGTAAGACTATAACAGAATATGCAGGGTGTAACTGGGCATTCTCCTTCCTTGTACAATAATACTCCTGAGCAGTGTTGCATCGTGTAGCATTCGTATACAATACAACCCAACACTGCACCTGAGCCAGAGCCCCATGGAGACTTTCATCTCTTTGCTGTGGCTCCCAAAATGCAGCAGTAACTTATATTACTACCTGTAGTATTTTAGCTTTAATAAAGTCTCATTAATTAATGCATGTAATCTATATAAAACAGATAAATTACAGACCTTAGTTTCTAAAAGTCAGTTCAACCATGAGACAAATTAGACAAGCTCAGTTACACAAAGCCTTAGCATTCAGGGCCATAAAGGCTTTTACTGAAATACAGCACTGACACCCATGAAGTCCTGAATAGGATTACCACAGCTGCAGACGTACAGTTTGGCTGTGAATGTTTTCATGTTCATATCTATAAAATAGGATTAGGATGGCTGATAATGAATCATGGCATCTGAAATAGATTTTTGGCTGTTCATTACATGTTACTTAGTCATACAATAACGTGTGGTTTTGTAAAAATCCGTTATTATCCATGTATTTTTTGCAATGGCCAAGGAACATTTTATAAACTAGTTATGGCTCCAAATTTATTTCTAAGTACCTCATAAGTGCACCAGAATGGTCCTTTCCATTCTGCTGAAGAGCTGCCTTAGCTTTTTCACTTGCTGATGGCTCATTTCCTTCTTATTGGCAACTATTGAGTCAAAGGTGCTGAGGAATATCACCCCAGTCCTTTGCATGCAATTAGCTACAGAAACCAGTGTCTGATGTCACCACATCCATGAAATCAGCTTCCTACAAATATCCTAGGATTTGACGTTTGTCTATGTGAATTACAAGAGCTGGAAGAGTGAAAGAACACTTGCATTTTCTATATTCAGGAGCTGGATTTAGTCAGCTCTATTTACAGAAAAATAATGGAAAACACTGAGTTGAAATGTGATTTCTGAACTCAGTGTTCTTCTGTGAGAATTTCATTCAGAGTAACCGTATTTTTTTCCCCAATTTCATGAGCTCTCTCTTAATTGCAAACACTGAGCCAAATTCATGAGGCTGAACGAAGTTGTGCTGTTTACATCAGTGCTTAAGAGCAATATTCACCTCACAGCTCACGTAACAGTAATAACATTTGCTAAGAGATCTCCAAGGAAAAACACCCTTTTGATTGCAGCGGGGGCTGGGGGGAAGCTGATGTGCAGATGAAGAAGGCTGAGAAGGAAACACATTGACGATGATATGACTGTGAAAAAAAAGGTTCCCATTCCTCCAGCACATTCGGATTTGCAATCATATCTCACAATTTGTAGGAAGCTAAAGAGCTACACGCCCTGCTGTAAGTACAGCAGTGGAACTCCCAGTGACACTGTTTCAGAAGACATTTGTCAATAGAAACAAGAGTCCTTCCTAAGGAGGAGGGAAGCTGGAGGTTAGTGCTAAAGGATGGCTGCAGACTAGATACAGGGCTAGAGAGTATGGAAAGGTGGGGTGTCTTGCAAATCCATTGAACTGCTGTCTTTGGGAAAGTAATTCTTAGCATTCTGATTCCTCCATCTGTTAAACCAGCTCTGTTATCAGGGAAGAAAAATACGTATCAACTTCGTTTTTCTTGTGTTTGTTCTGGCTCCTGCACTTCCATGCCAGCGCCTGTCTCCCGTGTTAAACATGCTGCTCCTCCCTGCCCAGCAATGCTCTTTGTTGCCGCCTTCCAGTGGCTGCTGGCACTTGTGCTGAGAATGCTTGTGCTAACATAATCACACTCTAAACAGAGCAAGGGCAGCACTGTGACACCCCTACCTAGTTTTTAAACAGAAACTCCTACGCGGTCTGGGAACACGCAGTTTGGCAACAGCATCGTCCTAGCAGCAGCAGAAGGGAAACTCCTGTGACCTGCCTTGGTACTTGTTGGGGAAAGCCGCCTTTGGCAGTATGCCATGGAGAAAGGGCCCTGCTGGGCTTACTCACAACACGGACCCCCACAGCCCTTCTGGGGACATTTTCTATCCTAAAGTAGACAGTGGGTAAATAGAATAACACACAGGGTGGGATCCAGCTGGCTTGCATTCACTCACAGCTCTGTGACTGACTTTGATATGACCTAGAGAACCATTTGCTGCCACACGGCCTCTCCATTGGAAACTGGGTATGAAGATAAATACTCTGTATGCAGCTGAGCTGAGGGGCGTGGCTTCATAACTTGCTCTGGAATTTTCACATTAAAAGGGCTACTGGTACTTTGGCTACAATATTCGGTTTACATCTGGTTGTGAAGTGAGATAGGGAAAAGTGAAAAAAGTGTTAATCAAGTGCTAATCTCGCTGCTAATTATTTTAACTGCCTCCACTTGGGATTTCTGTATATGTTTCTTTTACTTTCCTCCTCTAAATGGGAGTAAAACGTACAAAAGGGCAGGTATTTCCTCCTTTCTGGTCCTACTCCACCTATTTATTGGACCATACCTCATGCCTGGTAGTTTCATAATGGGAATTGGAAATGGAATTAAAGAAAAGGAAATTGCTACAAATGAAGCAATTTCCTGGGTGTAAACAGTGCTCGTAATTTTGAAGAACATATTTAACACGAAAACATATTTTGTTCTGTCAAGCGAGTGTGATGATTTGCTGTTAGATACTGTTTAGCTGAGACCGTTAACAAATAACCTCATTATGACTGCTGATGACATAACAGAGCAAGGGCTGAACACTGAAGTCCTAATTTGGGCAAAACTCCAGAACGTCAATGATACCTTTGTCTAAGTAATCACATTAAGATCTGGTCTTGCCAGGTTCCAGCTCTAGTAGATAACAATATATCCTGGACTAAATTATCAAAAATCCAACAATATGCTTTAAAAAGAAAACAAACAACAAAAACACAAATTGAGAATCTTGGAGCCAAATCCCATTGACTTCCAAAAAACACAAAACTTACTGCAGTTTTACATCATCATTTAGACACCTCAGTGTCTGCGCTAGGTGTTTCCTAGGACCCCAAATGTGTGACTTCAATAGGCACTGTGCACCTGCCTCATCCAGCTTCTGTGAAAGTCCCCCTCTGGCTGACTCATCTTGTAAAACAGGCACCACCTTGCTGCATCGATGACTGTTAAGAGCTCCTGAATTTCACCACCGCATGTACAATGATGCACCACTGAGGCATAACATTTAGTTACTTGGCCATTGCAGCACCAAAACTAAGTTATACTTCAGCAATCCTGGATGTGCTAAAGGTAAGAAAATAATTCATCTAAGAATAATCAACTTCTGGAAATCATTGACTGCTCCTATAACTGAGCACAATGCACCAGCAATTAGTTGTGCATCATTGCTTTCAAATTTCACAAAGCTGACTACAGTGGGGGTGGTGACATTTGTTAAGCTGGGTTTTATATGAAATAAGAGATCACCTGGAGGAGGAATATTACTGGAATTTCTGTTTCAGGTCATATCTGGGAATTTACATTTCAGTTGTAGAATGTCTCCACTTGGCTTTCGCAACTAATGATGTCATAGATCAAAGATAGTGGATATTTTAGAAAGCCCTGCTGGAAACATACAATGAATAATTAAACATTTGTGGACCAGTTCCTACTTTCATTTGCACACGGATTAACAAAATGTGATCTCACAGAATTCAAAAGGAGATTTTATTCTGCTGTGAGGGCTATCTGAATGAGGGAAATAAACTGCACACATGGTTTTGCTGCCTTTGTCGTGGGTGTCAGGCCCATCTTCAGTCCACTCAACTTAAATGAAATACCTGAAAGCTATCTTCTGCAGTCCACAAAGAGAGAGGCACCTTGAGAGGAAAGAGTACGGCAAGCTACACAGAAGACTAACTAAGGCAGCTAAGGTTGGAGCTCAAGAACCACAGTGAAATATTTGATGACAGAAGAGATGAATTCACTGCGTACACATGAATTCATAGATCTGAACAGTAAGAAAGCGCCTGTATCTGGATGAAGTACAGGTGAGGGCACAATTATTTTTTTCTTTTTGATGAATATTTTGCAATAGCAGGAGGAAAAAAGCCTAGTAATATTTGTAATAGGCTTCCATGTACTCCTAGAAAACAAATGAACTAACTAACTAACAAAACCAGTGAAGTAGATATTAAAAGATCAGTTGGTCTCATAAAGTCTGCAGTTGGAGTGTACCAGGTGTCACCATTTGGCACTCTCCAAAGAGTGTACACAAACTTCAAGCCTGGATGCACACATCAGTCTTCATTGCCAAATTCATGAACAACTCTGTTCTGCTACATTTGGCTTCAGTCCCATGGGGAAGTTTCCAGCTGATGCCCTTTTACATGTTTTCCCAGTTAGATTTGTCTCATGAATTTCCTGAAGAAGGGAGAGAAGAGCCAGGAGAACCTAAAGAATTATTGGGTGCAAACCGTCTCCAGTAAGGTGTCTTGTTTGCTGATAGATATATGTAGAATGCTGTTATCTTCAATATCAGAAGTCTCATTACTCATTTCATATAAACCTAAAATAATTTTTAGTTATGTGTTTTAAAAGGACTCATGTACAACTCCTCTTCTTTGTGCAGACACAGTCATATGCAAACACTAGGAAACTTCATCAGTACTAAAAAGGTTTGTGTACATTTTACACTGAGAAGTTTGCACTACTAAAACCAATATACACAAACAAAAGACAAAGCTACCATTTTGGATGACTGGGCAAATCAAACTGGGACATGAAAGACCCAGAAACATTAATTAATTATTATGTGTTGTAAAACTGGAAGCCTCTTGTATTTAGGTTTGCATAACTTATATAAAGACAGACTTTACAGCTTTATAACACAACCCAAATGCAGTGTAATTATAATTCTTATTATTTATTTATTTATTTATTTTTAACTGAATAGAAGTGTGGAAGCAAATGAGTAAAAACATCAAATGTCAATATTTGTTGTTCAGACTTCGGAGTACGTCTTCAATATTTGGATTTCTGTCTCCAATGTAATCAATAGGAGCAAATGGAATTTAAATACGAAATAACTGAACTTTTTATAAAATACACAGGCTTGATACAAAAATAGCTTCTATTCAGCAGTCTGAGAAAGACAAGATAAAGCACATGGTTAGTCTCCCAACCTCAGGTGACTTGTGGCTCAAGGTTTTTTTAAAGCTTGGATTCAGATTCAGGTCAAGAGTTTGGGAAGCACCTTTGCTCACAGCTCATTCTGACTCCTGAGCTGACTCATCCTGTCCTGACTCACTTTACCCTGGAAGTTAAGCTGTGTAAAGCTCTCATCAGGCCTGTTTCTGGTAAAGAGTATGTTCTCTCTCTCACAGTCCTCTGATAGCATCAGTAAAATAGTGGCTCCAGGGGAATTGCCACCTGTAACTTAGGAATTCAGGACATCTTCAGCAATTTTTGCACAAGATGTTGTGAAAGAAGTTAAATATCATTCCTATTTCTATGATCTAATGACTCTTCCCTCTGAACATTCTCCTGGAGTTCTTTTGGTCTCTGTATGAAGTGCACTTTTCAAAGCTCTGGTGGTAGAACTCAATGACTTCTCTCTCAATTTACATCTGCACTGACGCTAAGCCTCCACCACTACAGCCAGGGCTCTCCTCCCTGCCTTCCTTTCTGCTCTTCCTTCTAATCTCTCACTTCCTATAATATGATTTTCTCCCTGTAGCTTTCATTTACCAGTCTCTTCCTATTCTTGTCTTCACTTCTTTTATTCTGTTTACCCTAGAGACAGACTCCCTGGTTTCAAAACTACAGATGATTTCTACCTTCTTATCCAAATCCTTCCTTCAAATACCCTTCCTTCCCTATCTGAGAACACTTCACTGCAAGAAATTCCTCTATATCCTCTTATACTGCTGTGCAGAATCTATTTCACTGACACTGCACAAGTAAATAATACACGTGGTAAGTTAATGGAAGAGGCCCACATTACTAAAGGCCATTCAGTAAAAGCAGTAAATAAGGAGCAATTAATACTATTATCATTTACAGTTGGAATATAAACACTATCCACAAGTCTGGCAGTTCAAAAGAGAGCTAAGAACTATATCAGTAGGCCGTTTTGTTTTGAATAATTAGTTTTATACAGGAGCATTGATCAAAGGCATTGGTAGCAAGTTTAGTGAAGTGTTCATCATGTACAAAGACCCCGGAAAATTGCTCAGACCTGAGCTCAGCTCAGCCACAATCAGGTAAACCATAAATAATCAAGGTTAAAGATGAACTGTCAGATCTGAACAAAGGAATTCCACAGACAGGAAAGCACGGCTGCAGCCTCAACAGCAATGGATATTTTTTAATTAGGACCCTTGCAGGGCTTCAGAACTCGAGTATGCAAAGTAGCAGCACAGTTGTGTCATAGGTGCTCTGAACAGCCCCTTACCTTGTGCCTGCAGCTGCTAATGGCTGTGCTGTAAAAAGTGAAGTGGTTTGGGCTCCTCACTTCATACAGCAAAATAATTTTTTGGGGCAAGAGAGCAGGTCAACCATGTGAAAGCTGTCCAACGACAAAAAGAACCTGCAAAGACAGAAGTGCAGTTTTTCTTAATACCATCAAGTTTAACAAAAAGAAAGTGAGATATCAGGCGTTATGGGAAAAAGTTCAGAATATCAGGGGTGCCAAAAAAAGTATACACATTTTAAGAGATGTTATCTGTATATTGTTTTCCAAAGTTGAATTGAATTCTAATAGCAATGTGTAGTATGATGTTCGCTCAAAAAATAGAATTGATCAAGTTATTGCTGGAGTCACGGTGCAACAGGCAGGGCAGTTAAAGAAAAAGCTGGAGGTACGGCAGTAGTTCACTGTAATCAGAAGTGTCTGGACACTTTGAGCACCTCTTGTAATTGCAGAAATCAAACGTGACTTGTATTCATCTTTTGTTATCGGTATATACTGAATATTACAATTTTAATACAGGTTTTTCCCTTCTTAAAATGTGCATGTGTTTTATTTTGTCACCCTCTGTATTTTGTTGTGAACAGAGAAAACAATTCAGGCTTTCTGGAAGAATTTCATTTCCTGTTCATCCCGTTGAAGCATGGGACAAGGTCTCACCTAGTGCTTAAGACCGTTCAAATAACTTACTGCAAAAACTGAATTTCAGTAAACATGTATTGTCTGTATTTATTGTAAGTTTACAACTAGATAATAAAAGGTTAACCTAAAGCACATTAAAACATTAATATTTCTCGTATGAATTCTCTTGTATTTGTGAAAAATCTGTCACAATATACCTTTCTGTTTAGCTGAATTGCTGGCAAAAATTAGCTGAGGACAGTTTGTGGTACTGGCTCAGGCTCTGCAGACACGTTTAGTATGGAAGTAGATGGAAGGCACTAATTTGTTTAAGCAAGCAGCTGTCAGAGGCCAGCGACTTTTGACCCTCACTAATCGGGCTGAAAGTAAAGAGACAACATCCCCCTGCCAAACTTTTGAGTCACTCTGAGTAACGTGCAGTACTGCACTGTTTTTACCCTGTAGAATAGTTTACTTAAACGTAAATGTAACAACTTACAGCACATACTTGTTGTACTCCTAATTAAATTCATTAAATCTTAATTAAACTAGTTTTTCAAGTCTTTAAGAACTTTTTTTTTGGATCTAAACTAAATCAAAATTTCAAGTAATTCAGTATGCACCTGCTGAAGTCATTGTAAATACATTAATTCCTAACTTCTTTTTCTGGGGAACAGGGAGCGAACCACATATAATAACGTTAAAACTGTTCTCTACAAAAATGTTTGTTCTAGTGATTAGCATCAAGAAAAGTAAAATAAAAGACAAACTAGAAGCTGCTTGAATTAGTTGCTAGTCTCTAGGAAAGGTTAAATTAACAACTTCCATCCTTCCCGTTCCAGGAATGGAGTAAATGGTAGCATTAGTCCTCTTGCTTTTTGAGGTCACCAATCAACATATTACCCAGTATTTGTCACTGAGAAAATGTTGCACTTTTGCATTTCTTGTTCAAGTTCAGATTCAAGACAAAACTCCAAGGAACTGAATTTGACCTTGAATTGATTCCAAAAATTTGGCTTGTGCACTCCCAGTTGAAAGAAAAATCAGGGATCCTGGCTCAGGGGTGAAATGGAAGCCTTGTTTGAACTACAAAATTAGTGCAGTTTGTGAAAAATGATTGCATAGTGTAGGAACATATATTAAAGGTAAATCATGAAAACAATGATGTTTAAAAAAAACTAAAACCACTTTCCGTTAAAAGTCAATTATTTTGCTTGAAGGTCAAATGTATTTTCTGTAATAACATTGTTCACCAGTAGACCATGAAGACCTGTACACATCTAAAATATGTAGATACTTTAATATGTGCAACAGAAACTGAATGTTGGAACTGTGTCAAACAGTCTCTGCGAAAGTACAATGCAAGTCGGACCACATGAAGTAATCAAAGTCTCAGTTTATTAAAATGTGTTATTTATGACTTACAGAAAATATTTCTTGTCCATGAAAGAGAAATGAGTTAAGAATTAACCCTTTTAATATTAAAAATGTTCTTCTTTACATTAAACTTACAAATACTGAATTTTATTCACAAAGCAGACAAAACAGAGATGCCAAGTCTCCCACACTATCACCAGCCGGATTCATTCTCTAGCTAATAAATCTTCTGATTCACATAACCTTTTTGTGAATCATAATGCCTTACTACACTGCTGGCTAGGGCTGCTGACATCCTCTCTGTAAAGATTACCTTGGCTGCTGGCACCGTATGACTCCGTACTGTAACTACAACTGAGCAAACAGTGATTTGAAGGGTTGCTTTAAAATGGTTAATGGTTGTCTGAGACCACTGCTTGCCATGATCTGTTGTCAAAGGCAAGATAAAATATGTTGGATNGCATTTTGAAAACCTTGTTTTTGTCTCATCTGACATGAAAAACTTGTGGCCAGAATTTGCACCCACGAACATAGGGAAGCTTACTTTCCCAGCCTGAAGGCAGAGCTGGGCTTTCTAGATATACGCCTCAGTTTTCTATGGGTGCTTGATTAACAAATAAAAGGAAAAACTGAGCAAAACTCAGTCATTGCTGGGTATGCCTCCACTGTCACAGACCCTAATTCTACAGGGAGCCTCAGGACACGGTATTACTGCATGGCAATGACGTCTGATTCAGGAAAATGTGGATGCTCATACTGGATACACTCTCACCTTCAGCTTTTCAAAGTGGAAAAAAAAAAAAAAAAAACAAAAACCAATAAAACCCAAACCCATACAGCAACAAATGTACAGCTCCTATTTTTACTCCATAATTTACATGCCTGGCCCCTTCCTATTTCATCCATCTTTAATCTGCAAAAAGTATCTCTGAACTGTGTTGCGACAATAAATCTGGGTCCCTTTGAAGACCTTGGG
>VXAV01002120.1:134007-174852 GCA_013399715.1 Alectura lathami | reverse complement strand
CTTTGTTCTCCCCCCCCTCTTTTTTTTTTTTTTTTTTTTTTTTTTTTTTTTTTTTTCCCAAAGGCTTTCCAGAAAAATATTAAATTATATTTTTGCCACAGTGCTTGGTTTTCAAGAATTCTGTCACTGGAATTTGTGAGAATTATCTTGATCTGGAAAAGATTTCCCCTTCCTTCATTCATACCTTGGGCACGTACTAACAAGCCATGGTATTTAATGAATGTCAGAGAGCAAATCTCAGCGGCATGCTGATAGAGTACTGACATACAGTGGTGACATGCGTTATCTTCTGGGCCAGACTGATGTGCCATACGATTATGCATGCCATCCTGTACCAGCTCAGCTTAAACTGAAGACAATGGCAACAGAAAATGTTAACACTGATGATCTCATGAGAAAATGAAGCAGCCATTTCACAACAAAGTAAAGCACTAACAAGTATTTGCACTGTCCTAGTTATAAACCTAAAAACTCTTTTCAACAGACATGATTATTTTGCTGCTTTTGCGATATTGCCACCCCCTCACTCTTACCAAAGTTATTTAGTCAAGCCCCAAAAACTCATCAGACGATCTTAAAAGGGGTCTCTCTCTATGTATATGTATAACCATATAGACATATGGATTACTGTTTCCATTTGGGATATCGAATCTCAAGGATGCATTTTAAAATTTTCAAACATTTTGCTGCAACTGAAGGGATTTAATTAGCTATTTTTAAAAACAGATGAAATTATGACATGAAAGATTACTTTCACATAATCAATTCAAATAATACTCAAATAATGGACCTGTGGATATCACTGTGAATCAGGAAAAACACTTATGTCTGTTTAAATTTTCTTCACTGATTTTCAAAAGTTAAGTGACATTTTGCTTACTGGGGAGTCTAAATGAAATCTGTTCTAATAAAAAGGCATTTGATCATCTTTATTATTAAATTAGCATGTGAAAAGCCTTCAGAAACTCAGAAACAGAGTTTAGATTTTTCTTCATGACTTGCTCAAGAACATCTTACCCTCAACAAAGCAGTAATCAAACTGCAAACTTCCTGAAGTCAGATCCTCCTCATTTTGGCAAGGCAAAATACATGTTTCCTAAACAAACATTTTCAGTTTAAAAAAATTTCAGGAAACCAATGTATCAATAACCAAAACAGCTAATCTAATCCTAAAGCCTAACCCAAATACACCCGACGGTGAGGGAAGTCTACAGATTTTAGTCAAGTCCCAGGAGATGTTGGACAGACACATTCAGGATGGCCACACACCAGTTTCTGAAGCATCTGCACAGATAGAATTGTCCTTGTGTGCTTGATTTAATTGCTATTTTTTTTTTTTTCCAACCAGTACATTACCACTTCTCACTGGGTTATTGTGTCAATCAGAGACACTTACAATATTTGCAGGAATCAGTGGCTACAATCTCCAGCCTAATTTGTGTCAAGTGATTGTCCAGGGGACCTGAGTCATCCTCTAAGCTCTGCACAAAGCAAAGGTGGAACTAGAAGTTGGCACCTCCATTTTATAAGACTTCAGTGCTCTTCTCAGCTGAACTGAGCTCCTGGAAGGAAACATAGGGAGGTAAACCGTATTAAGTTGAACTATTGGTTTTGAATATAATTTTTACACTTGCTGAAGTGCAATAAATGCCTTAACTGAGTCTCTGTTTCAGAAGTAAAATGGTGCTAATTCCATATAGGTGCTAATTCTGCTCATGGAGTCTACACTTTGAACATGGCTTACCTTGGAGTTTCTCAATTTGAACAAGCCAACAGATAACTTTGGATTTTCAAGGTGCTGAGTGCTCTAACCTTTCACTAATCTGACACAGCCTCCCTTTTTAATGGGAGCTGAGGGTACTCAGCACCTTTCCAAATTCATTAGGTGTCTTACAAAATCAAGATATCGTTCAGATCTGTGTAGTTCTGCACAGGAGGCAACAGCAACAACAGCTCCGTAGCAGATGCTGTTCAGCAAAACTTATTGGTACTGACACTCTTTGAAGAGAGATTCTGGTACTGCTTTTCCTTCTCATTTTTTTCCCATGTGGCACTGTAAATGAAAGTTCTTTGGCCCTAAGAAATAATGAAACCCATTAAAGACACACAATTGCATGGGAGATACAGGGATTTCCTACATCCATTGCACATAGTGGAGATTCTGGCACTAGGGCATGCAACTCCCACACTACTACTATATTTGTCTAAAACAAGCACAGGCAGATCAGAGGGACAAGAAACTGTGATAATAGAGCATAATGAATGTGCAATGCAGCTTCCAAGTATTTGGAAATTCTCTCCTACAACATCTCAA
This sequence comes from Alectura lathami, assembly GCA_013399715.1. NCBI lineage: Eukaryota > Metazoa > Chordata > Aves > Galliformes > Megapodiidae > Alectura > Alectura lathami. Next base: position 172,538 of record VXAV01002120.1, on the reverse strand, counting down.
TTACTGTGCCAGAAATGTTGCTTTTTGGACTTGTAGGGATGATTCTCCATGTCAAATTCTGTAGAGTCATATAAAGGGACTCTGTAGCGTCTGAATAAAGGGAAACAAAATCAGAAAATTGCCTCGGTTAGAAAAATCACTAAACAGGAACAATATGTGGCCCTATACCACACAGACACATCAAAAAAGATCTTTCCATAAAAAGACAAGAAATATGGGAAAGAAATACACACATCTTCTTGGTAGTAGTTGGGCCTAAGAACTGTTCCCCTAGAACACTAATTCCACATGAATACTTGCCATTTTCTTAAAGAAATCACAAAACTGCTGTCAGTCCATAACAACTTTCATTCACTATTTTGTAGGACTAGATACAGAGTGTAGCCTATAGTGAATGGACTCTATGCCCACAAAATGGACTGATGAATTTGTTCTTGCATTTTTGTGTTTGCTCATGAGATCACTACATTCATACAGCATTAAGATGACACATAGGAGATTCCCCCTAAAAGTAGAAAATGGATTCATAACTCAACAGTGCAAGCTGGCTTTCCAAATACTGTTCCATATACGAAGAAGGAAAAATGGAACTGAAATTGTCATACTAGGGAGTTCATTCCACTGGGCACAGGTAAGATGTGATTTATGGTACCTAGAAATTATTTATCAGAATAGAAGAAACACAGAAGTAAATCCATGAGCAGCAGACCTAATGCAGTTTTATTGGCCCCTGACTTCTGGTTTATGGTTGAACATCCTGTCATTTCAAAATACAAAACTGTTTTCCTGCAGCTAGAACATTCATAAGAACACTTTTCACCTGTTTCTCTAATAATCATTCAGCCTCTGCTGCCGCCTTTTCCCACATGTTTGACCATCTATTTTAAAGGAACCTGAAAGGAAATATTGCCACTTCACCAAATCTAGCTGGAAATAAGCTCAGTATTGGAGATTGATGGGAGAATCCCACTGGTTCCTTAGGAAATTAGCTAAAAATTTTGAGGAAACGAGAAAAACGACCCCAAGAAGTCTTCAGGTACTTAACCTAACAGTCTATATAGACTTTCATAGCTTACTCTGTTTTCAAAACTGAGCATATGCTGCTGTAATCATCAAGTAAAAACAGAGTTTAGGAATGCAAGATAAGTTTGTGGATAATGTGAAAGAAAAAAAACTTCCAGGCACACTATACCTTGAGTATTTACATTCCTGTTTTTATAATTATCTTAATTAAAGAGCAATTATTTCACTTACAGATAAGGCTTATCACTAACGTGAAACTACCTGTCTATAATTTTTTTTAAAATTGAAAAACATCAAAATTAGATTTCTTACCATCTTTAATGGCTCTTTTGTACTTTAAAAGCTGTCTTCACCACAAGGAAAATATATTGTAGCACTCAGTATTCACAGTTTGTGAAAAGCAGTCAGATTTCCAATAATAGAATCGGGATTTCCAGAAGCACAGAATTAGCTAACAAAAACATGCTTTCACTTTATGTGACAAAAAACTGCTAACAAAGGGTTAAGCATGAAAATTTTACGCTAGCCAACAGTGAAATACAGACTCAGTCAAAGATGTGAGGTTTCTTCTGCTGATTGTCTTTCTCCACTGCTACGCTGTGCTTGGGGAGAGCACACAGAGCCCAGGCCTGAGGCCTTCACCTGGTGACTCCTGGGAACGTGGAGCCAGGTGCAGGAAGGATTGCCGTTTCTGCATCTGATTTGAGTTAGCAAGCAGGCATATTATCAACTTATCTGTTTGGCTGGCATTAGTGCTCCAGATTCCCTTTTCAACACCATTTAGGACCTTGTAGAAGAGCACTTCTGTGACATAAAGGGGTGCTTCTATTTGTAGAGAAACAAAACCAGTCAAGTAAGACATCGGACATGTGTGGGATAATGTATTTTCACGGGGAATGACCTGTCTTCCAGCCACTTGACACCTGAACTCTGTAAAGCCCTAGATCAAAGCAGAAGAGGGAAAGCAAAACAGTGAAACAACCTCACAGGCTTTGCTGGGTTACTGTTCTGGATGGAGAACTGGCAGAAAAGTAGGTGGGACTTTAAAATTGGTTAGTGTACAAAACTTCACTCACATATTTTAAATACCAATTAGAACATAAATTAGACAAAGACTTAAAAAGCTGTCAGAGGCCACAGCGAGCCTGTAACAGTGCTCACTGGGACCAATGGAAATGCTCACTAACAGGACCATCTTTGTCTCTAGTGTACGTGTTATTTAAATACGTCAGTTAACTCACCAGCTAAGGCATCTTCTAAACCTGCTTATTTTCCCAGTCTAGACAAGTCTTTTTTTCTCTCTATTTTTTTTTTTTTTTAATAGGTAAACGTTGCACTCATTGTTACCCAAATGCTTTACTTCCTAGCTGAGCCTGAGCTTGCTCCTACTTCAAAAAAATAATACAATAGCAAGAACAGGAGCTAGGTTTTGAGTAAAACAGCACTGTCCTCACTGGCACCAGCTGTGAAATTGCTTGCTGAGAGGATGATGAGGCACTGCCTCTGATATAAACAGATTTGTGTGTCCACTGTTTTATATTGTGGGTCCACTGAGATCTACTCTTTTACAGGTCATGATGGGAGACACTACACATGCAGCATTAAAACAAGAAGCATCACAAGAAATGTGGAAGTCCCTGTGACAGGTGCAAAGCAAGATGCAGGGGACTTCTCTTTCCTGCCTAAAGGGTGACAAGCACAGCACATACAGGATCAGTGGCACTTCACCAGTCTGAAACACCCTCCCTGGATGCTAACCCACACCACCTCTGCTGCTCCTGCTTGTTCCACCACAAGAACTTTTATGTTTAGTTTTATGCTTCAAAGGTTATTGACTTTATTAGTCACGGGGAGTGGGATCAATCGCATACATCAGGCATTTGTACTAGCAACCACCTCACTGCAGTGCTACGAGCATTCACTGATTGGTGCCATGTTGTGTTCCCAGACTGCTGGGAGAGTGATAGTGAGGTTTTGCTGCATGTGGTTAATCATGTCACTGCTATTGAGCAGAATACAGTTCTCTTAAAAACGAACAAACAAAATCACAAAGACTACTTCACCACAGCACCTAAGTTACACTTCCCAAGCACTTTTAAACATCTGCAGCAATGAGACAGAAGAGCTACAAAATGCATTGAGAAAATAGAGTTCCTAAAGCTGCACTGGAACAATTATATTAAAGCTATAGAAAGGTCACTATTCACAGCACAATATACAAAAACACTTTATTTATGCAAGTAGAGAAATTAATGGAATTCAATGAGTTTTTTGTGCTTTCTCAAAATAAATTGAATCTCAAAAAGAGACCAGTGGTTTTGACAACGAAAAGTTGTGTGTGATAACACCATCCAGGGAAAGCTTATGGACAGGATATGCCACTGTCAAGATTATTTCTCCAGCGTGTTTTGCAATATAACCTCAAGGAGGAGTGCTCAGGGAGTTTTATTCCATCAGACATATCAAAAGAATTTGCTAAATATTGGCAAAGTTTTCCACTGTCGAAACAATGGGATTTTTTCCCCCTAATTATTTGTGCCAAGATTTCAGTGTATATGGCCTTAATCACAGCGACTTGAAATGGAGCTGAAGAATGCAGAAAATAAATAATATGCATGCATAAATCTCTGCAACACGCAGAAAATCCTGCTGTGAAGACAGGCTTCCTTTGTCTCTATTCTGCCCTCCAGTGGTTTAAAACTGGGACAGGTCAAGACAGATGAAAACCAGCACCAACCAAAAAGTGCCAGCTTATTGCTTGGTCTGGCTAACGTAACTCTAGATGCAAGAAAAAGGAGTGATTGAATACAGAAATTGTAATATTTTTAAAAAGAGTTAAAAAAAATCAACTGCTCTCTGATAAAGCAATAAAGTTAATAAACTAGAATTCCTAGGGCAACTGCTTTAACAGAATGGAAAAATGGGTACATATCATACTGCATATCTCCCCTTACTGTTGGTTACTGGCTCAAGAACTATTTCTGTGTGAAAGCATTGCGAACATGGTACCAGTAGGACCAGTCACAGAGTGCTGTGCTGAACTGTATTTGCTCACAGCTAAAACATGAGGAAGATGGTCAGCAATGCAGCAGCTTCTGAACCATCATAATATCACAGTTCCGCAGCAAATCACAGCGTGGTATAAAAACATTTTCACAAACCCAGGGCTGAGGAACAGTGTTGGTATTTAAAGAGCAACTATGTTTGTTTGCCATGTAGCTCTGCTATGAAAGCTTCTTATGAGCCCAAATCAGTGTGGTACACCCTCCTGAATCCAGAAGCATACCAGGATATGGAGACACTGCTCCTACCCACAGCACCACCTTAAAAATTCATGAGCCAAACCTCCTTCTCCTCTCCCCAACATTAACGTACCTCATAAATCCATGAGCTACTTTCCAAACTATAAGGACGGGCGAATTTAACTACTTTGTCATTTCTTAAACTTCTAAGTTACATTTTCAAGCCTTTATAATACTATGAAAGTACAAGTTCTTGAAATACCTAATTACTTAGGATTTTTAAAAAACGCACATGCAAAGACAGCAGTCCGTGTTACTTTATTCTTTGCCATTATGGATACTCTACCTGCTGAGAAAGGGCTTAAAAGGGAAAAAATGAAACCGTATCCTGCCCTCAGCTGCAGCAAGCAGATGAACAGCGGTCATTTCTACACAAGTGGCACAGGACCTTTGTTCCTCTTTAACAAAGCCTAGGAGAATACTGATCCGGTTCTGCAGAATAATGGGAGCATCTTCCTCTGAATGTTTGTGGATAAAATCCTTCATTGCTCACACCATCCAGCGCTGTGAACAATAAAATGCTGTAGTAGGGTACAGCCCAGATAAGTACTTATGCAGGAAGTGGGCAAACTTGTTCTGCTGATCAGGAGGTGCACAGAACAGAGCGTGGAGACTCCGTGCCCTGCTTTTCCTTCCAGCTTCTGTCACTCGTTTTCCATTCCAGCCTAAGCAAAGACCTTAGTGAGTTCAAATATTTAAAGCTAAAAACTAAGGGGCATTTCCTGCCCTTGCATACCAGCTGCCCCACTTCCACAGCCACTGCATTTTTTTTTGTGTCAAAGATCCATAGAGGTTCCTATTTCTGCCTCTGCATATACTCAGAATAAACGCTGCACTGAGGCCTGCACTTAAGCAGGATCTAAAGCTCAGCCCCACAAGACCCTTGTGGCAGTAGGCTTTGTGAAATATTGTAAAACACAAAAACAAGATTGAGCTCCTTAAAATCATAGAATCATAGAATATAAGTACCAACTTGTGTTAAGTTCTGATAAGCAGTAGATTGCATCATTTTTGTAGTAGCCTGAATTTGAGAAGTAGAGACAACTGAGCTTGTATCTCCCCAGAGCGAGGCAGAAGGCCATATCCCTCACCTTCCCAACAGAACCGGCCTTGCGGCTGTTGTCCTGTCTCTGGAAAGTACACAAAGCAGCACGTAATTCAACATTCACTGGAAGACAAACTCTCAGCATACTCACCTTGGAGAGGTTAGGGCCATGGATGAAGCGTGGTTAGTCTAAGTCCTGCTCCCAGTTCCCAGGTTTGGATTTTACATATTGGATTGCAAAGGTTAGTTGAAAGAGACTGAAGTGGTTACAAAACAGGGCTGAGACAGAGGCTTGAAGATCAGACACTGCTAGAGGAGGCTGGGGATGAAGCTACGAGCATGACTCTGAGAAGACAACAGACATAAAAATTCTTGTGCCTGGAGCTTGTTCTAAGGGAGCAGGCAGCCACTTCTGGCCGTTGTATGGCAGGGAGTTGCATCTAAGGTATGTTTTCAATTGACAGTCTAGATCATCCCGAAAACATTTGTCTAGTTCATAGTGCAGCTTTCCCATGATAACGGCCAAATCTCAGCTACCCCTACTTACCCTCAGGATGTCACAACAGCTGTATGATCTGTGTTCATCACTGCACAGGCGAAAGGAGGATTTTGGCATGGATACCTGGAACAAGACTGATTTCACCTTAATGAGGATTGCAACTGAACTAACAAGAAAAAGGAAGCACAAAGTGAACATGAAGCCCGACAGAGGCATGGCAACATGCACCTTGAATGAATTATATTCCTGAATACCTTTGCAATCTGGAGCTTAGCTTTTGATATATGGAGGGCACACAAACACTACCGTGATGGACAGTACTAAAAATCTTACAAGCCGTCAAGATCTGTTCTTGTTTCACCTCCTGCTATTTCTGAATGCTTCACTTTCAATGAACTGAACACACTATGCAAGATTTCCTCCATGAGCACACACCAAACCGGTCCAGCTGAAATCTAGGTTAGGCCCACAGCACAACAGTTTGAAACCCATGAGCTAAGCTTTCCTCTCAGTGACACCAAAGTAACTGAAATAGTAGAGGGAGTTTCTCTGATCTCACGCAACTAACTGTGAAGGGAGGGTGGCATTTGGCTCTAGCTGTGAACGTTAAAACATTTCGATTGATCCCTGTGAGCCGGTAGGAAATGCCATCAGTACCTGTGTACCGACACAATTGTTGTTTTGGGTAAACTTCTGTTGTGTCCGGAACCAAGATTACAAAAATACAATAAGGAACGGAGAACAGGCCACCAGCTTCCCATTCCTGTCCCACCACATGACACACATTTTTCCAAAGGGAATGTTTAAACATTGTCTATTTAATGCTTAATCACAGATGTGCAGAAAAGGGGAAGGAAATTGGAGAATTAATTATTACATTACTAAGATTAGTTATAACCTCCTGCAAAATTACTGCCTTCACTTACCATACTGAGAATGGACATGGAGAAAGAGGTGGGAAAATATTTTACTAGTTTTTAGTAATTGTTAATGATAATTTCCATTATTATTGTTATGGCAATAACAAATCCCCAAAAGCAGTGCTCATCTCATTATTAGTTCCTCCAGATAATCAGCAGGACACTGATTTTTTTTTAATATAACACTGAAAACCCATAGTTTGTGCAGTTTTCACAAACCATAAGTATTCTGCGAATGCCAGCTGTTCTACACACTATATTTTTCTAGTCTGTTAGAGAATCTTCTCAACCATTCAATCAGAATGTCTCTGGTTCATTTCCCATCACTTGGTATTACGAAAAACCGCCTGGCATTTAGTCAAGCTAGGACAGCTTTACTGATAAAGCCAGTGGGGGAAGCAAATAATTTGTCAAATCTCACTACTCCTAAACACAAAGAGCACTGCAAATCAATACACGGAAGTGTTCTCAGTTTGATTCTGACTGCAGAGAGGAAAGGGCAGCACCGTGTTCACTGTCTCCACGCTAATTGAGTGAGAGTGCATTCTGCATCGTATCTACTTCTTACAGGAAGGAAATGTGCAAGATACCATGTAAAACTCAAGTGGCAGGAAGGAGAACTGAGAAAAAGTTTTCTTGAACTGCACCTTCTTTAGGTGAACACTCCCATCCCTTCCCCATGCCGACAGCAGGTGACTAAATGTCCTCTGATAGATTATGAATTCAGAAGTTTCTCATCAACAAATCTTGGTGAACTTCAATTTTCACACCAAAGTATCTGTAAATGTGCTACCATAATACAAATCCGCTGTGACACCCTTAGATGCATTTGCCTGCTTTCCATGTTATCCCACGCAGCTATTATTTTATGATGTTTTATAAGAAGCAAACGCATTCTTACTGTCCATTTACCAAAACAACATCTGAAGCTCCAAATTTTTGCTCATGTCATTCACCAATATGTTTATTTTATATTTGTAAATAAATATTTGCATCTGTTACTATGATGTCCAGCACATCTGAACTTCTACCAACTCATGCACTAACCCTACACCCTGGAATGTTTACCAGTCTCCTCAGGCTGAAGTGGTCTATTAACATACACCTGAACACCACGCTGAGAGCCCTCCTGTTTCAGAAAGAACAGTGAAGGAGGTAAGTTTTATGCCACTCAATCAGCAGCGGGTTGTCACAACTTGTTTAGGTTTGTTGGCAACTTGGTAGTCATCCCAAAGAGGTCAATTTTATGTCTCCTATGAATACTAACTCTGAGAACATGATTGCAGTGTTGACAGTTATATCTGTATCATCTAAAACTATGCAGTGAAGGAACCTGACTTTCCTGCACTTTTGCTTCCTCTTGATGTCTCAAGGATGATATTTATTATCAAGAAGGAATGCAATTCATTCCCTTTTTTGCGACGATGGCCTACAGAAGAAGAGCATGACCAATTTATACCTCTGATATTGGTTTCACGTTTTTCAGGCATGCACAAATCTATGTACAGTGCCTCTGCATGGCTAAAGATTTAACATTCTAATGCCTCCTCTGGTGGCTGGTAAGCCTTTCTACTAAAGGCACATTGCTCAGCTACTCCTGTTAAGTTTTCCTTCCTCCCCTTAAGATACTCAGTGCCACCCCTACAGTTTTTTTCCAGTCTTTCAGCCACCAGACTCTTCCTGCTGGCCCCACATATCTTCGGGCAGCACAGCCCACCTCCAGGATGCCCCTGGTCCAGCACAGGGGCTTCTCTGCAGCTCCACTTTGGAAGCTAGCAGCGGGATCAGGCAGGTTCATGTTCCTTTGGCACGAGTTCACCGGCGGCAGCTGGTTCTGTGCGCGGGGTTATGTAACCAGAGGTGGGCAGCCTGCCTCAACAAGACAGCGCTTATCCAGGAGGCGTGGGCTCCACACGATCTTTCAGCATTGAGAATTAGCCAAATTAACATCAGCCCTTTGACTTTTGTGTTTGCGGACTCCCCTGTTACCCTAAAGCTTCAGCAATAGCGGCTTTACATTTGTATGTTTTAGTAATGTTGAAAACATTTGTACAAGCCAAACAAAAAAAGTCAAAAAAAGATGAAAAAACATGCTGAAAAAACATCACTGGATTGAACTTTAACACTTCCATACAAACCACCATTTCTTTGCCCACAATCCTTTGCTGTAGCAGTGTGCAGTATATCAGAGCTTATCGTCTTTGACATGACAAAGAATCTCCTACTGCCAGCATTCTCAGTTCACAACCAGCCAATTAATTCTCATTCCTCCACCAGGGCAACTCCAGAGTTAACAACACACAAAGGAACACATTCTTAAGGAAATTTTCTCTGTCCGTGATGTTTAAATTTTGTATTCTGAGAAAGGAAATAGGAAAAAAAAAATAATAAAAGGAACACCTTTTTCTCTAAAAAGCAGAGGGCATGAAATAATTTTGAGAAGAATCAGACCTATGGTTTCATTTTTAAAGTGAAGATTAGGAATGTGAACTACCATGATTCTTTAAGAATGTGATGCTCTGCAATGGCTGAAGGTGAGCTTCTGCCTCGGAGATGTGTGAGTGTTTTAATTTGGCACGACAACTGAGCTGGTAAGCCCTCCGCCTACGCAGCTCTATGCCCCAGAGAACAGACATTCAGTCTGTCTGAGGAGCTGAGAAATAGCTGTCCGCAGTTTCCTAGGTACACCGTGAAAATTAAATGCCTGTTCAGGTTTCAGTTATTCCTTACTAGTCGTAACTGAGAACATGAGACTGCAGATGATTTCCTCTAAGGCTAGCAACAACTTGACTGAGTGCAGAACGGTACCTACGATTTGTTTCAGGGTAGACACACAGCCGAGCAGCAGCACTAGATTCAGCTAGATACAGAAAGGACACAGATGTCTGGAAAGACAGAATTCCAGAGTGAGATCTAAAACCCTGAGATGAGCTTGGAGATTATGTACGTGGCACGAGAGCTTAAAAATTCAATGTCAAATTCAGCCAGCATTAGAACAGGAAGCTACCTGAAGTCACACTTTGTTTATAGTTCCCTGTTGCCCCACAATGCGTACATCAGTTTTGCAGTGAAGCCATATCTACCTAGAAACTGTCCACAGCTTTATATGAAATAAAAGTTCTACAGTTTTATTTTCAAAATACCTGAACTGGACACTTTGTTGAAAGCGGAAGCGGAAGAGCAGGAGGTTAGGCCATGCACCCCAGCAGGATTCTGCTCCAGGCTCCTGTTCTCACTCATGGCATCGGGCCCTAAGCGCTACGTGGCAGCTTCTCTGAGTGGTCACAGTCACCCCCCTTCTGCTGGAGCCAGGGCATAATTCAAAAATGGTTTTACTGAGACAGCAAAGGAACGTGAGTCCTCAGTGCTGAGAATAGAGTGCTTACCTGCAAGGGAAGAGTTCTGTGATTTGAACTCTGTTTCCAAGATTGCTGCTATATTTGATACGCAGCTTAGTACTATACAAGGCAAAGAGCTAGGCCTGGGAGCAGGAAACTGGAATCTCTCCTCCTAAATGACTTCCCTAAGAGTCACGCTCACTCTTTCCTCTCTATCCAGCCTAATAAAGATTAGTTACTCCAGAGTTCAGCAGGAGCTGGGGTACTGCTTGTGCAGCCTAGCAGTGTAAGTCTCCTCCTTCAGGGTGGGAACTGAGGATGTTAATGCAACCAGACAGAGGAATCCCTTTTTTCCTCACTTCCTGACAAATCCCTTAGGACATTGAATAGCAGATTGTGAAGCAACAAACTGCTTTTTTAAATACCTATCATTCCTGCATTTCTGCAGGACGCCTGATCCTACCTATGCCACAGGACACAAATTTTCCAGGTCACATTTCCCATTTAAGATGATATTTTCTTGAACACAGCAATCACACTGGTAGTAGCACTGTAAATACTGTTTTGTTTGTTTTTTTTACTGATTGCAAAAATCATTTAAATAATATCTGAAAATGATTTTTGGAACATAAAATCACTTGATTTCAGTTAAGACTGAAAGTTTTAAACCAAAATATATTAATAAGTAAAAAATAATTTACTGCATCACAGTGTTGGTTTAACCCATGTATAACAACATACTACAATACAGACATCAAGACATTTACATACCTTAGGAAAATGTCTCCTTTCTAAAGCCAATATAGCATTCCAGATAGAGACCTTACAAAGAAAAATAATGCCCATTTAGCTTGTGTCAGTGAAATTATTCCCATGTTATATTTTGCTAACAGACAATAAGTTATAGGGCGTGAACAGTCTTTTGCAGGAACATCCTTTGGCAGCTGGTTCACTGAGAGACATTGGTTGTGGCCTTGGGAGGAGAAGGCTGTGAGATTAGCTTTTCCCTTCTGGCAGGGGGGGAAGGCCCATCGCCTTGCTGATGAGTCAGAATAAATGACATTAGAAGGGATTAGTGGGGGTGCATTAATATATGCCAGGAGGTATCTTATATTCATATACACCAGAAGAGGATTGGGTAAGAGTAACGGGTGGCTCATCATGAACATTAGTCATGTCCTTCCTGCCTTTTCAGCCTCATCTCTCATACTTTGCATTCAAATACTAACATGCTTGTTGCACCATGCCCAGTGTACAAAGGGTATACACAGAACAGCTTCTACAGCTTTGCTCTGGCAGTGCAAACTAGGACACAGCCCTCAGTGCAGTTGTTAACACCACCTGTCCTACGCACATCTCTCTGGGTTGAGTTATATTGAACAGAGAAAGGAAGTGGAGGAGAGGTTATATGTAAGATGTAAACAAATGTCAATGAATTCAGCTGTCCTAAGTACCTAACTGAAAGATGCAGTATCTTCATATGCAGTTACAATCAAAGGAAAACTATTTTTGGGGGAGAAAAAAAAGTGTTGTTGTTACTGTTAAACAGGGTATTTAGAGGTCTTTCATGCTTTCAGATATAATTTCTGGCTGAGCGTAATCACATCCAATTGCATTCCTGTCTGATAAAGTGATATAATGTATCCACACCTCAAGATTTCTTTTCCTGGAGTATTGTAATGCAGCTCTTTGTCTTAATCAATAGATCACAAAGACAAATCACAGTTACAAAGTTACTGGGGAGCAACAGGTGATGTTTTTCATCCCCAGCTTACATATTCAAGAGAGGACTAAATGATACACACGACAGGCCAGATTGACTAGCTGCTGTTGCACAGCATGTGCACAGATTGATGATAAAACTGACTTCATGGGCCTCTGCAGCACAGCCTGAAAGAATACCGGCCAAGGCAGCACAAGCACGCAAATGCCTAAATGAAAAATTATTACTCACTTGAGCAGCATTTCACGTATGCATGTGTGTGTAACTGGATATATTCAGAGACATTAAATTAAGGAAATATAATTGTTGCTAAAAATACATAAAATTATCCTTGCTTCTGCAAAGCTATTTTACAGTGGTAGAGTTCCACATCTGCAAGAAAACTCCCTTCCTGTCCTTTTGCAATCAGCTGACAGAGCTGGTTTGTTGCTCTTTCAGTTAGTGACAGCCATGCACAGAAGCACACAGCGTTCTAAAAGGAAAGATTTTTGTTTGTTTTTTTAGTATCAAAAAGAAGTGTGCACATTAGTCTTTAGCAAAAGGAGAAAAAAATGCTCTCACCTGAGATCTTGGATCTCCTGACACATGCAGGTGTTCTTCTCACTGTCAGGCTGAGTGCTGTAATGCAGAGCATTGCTATGGAACCAGTTATTCATGCCCACAGGCAGGTCTCTGAAGACTGGAAAATGGCTGAGTTAAGTAAAAAGATTGGGCAACATCCCAGTAATAATACCCAGCTTCCAAAAAACATTTGGTTCCCATTGTTTCCTACTGGTATTTTCCATTTCTTCCCATTGTTTCTTTTTGGTATTTCCATTTACTTCCTAAGTGTTTACATCTTTTCTTGTACCCAGTAGACTCTTCAGGATACCCAAGTGATACAGGAAGTCTCAGAGCATGGAGGGTGAGAAACTACAAGGGTCTGAGGTGCACACTAAGCTAAGAAACGCCATGCTCAAAAACCTCATAACACACCTGCAATTGAAGTATGAAGCATGTCCACACTGAAGAACTGAAGCCAAAACTGCCTGAGAAATGTTGCCAAGACAAGAAACCTCAAAGAAAGATTCTGCAGCATCTACTGCTGCAGGAGAACACACAGAGGCGAACAGCTGGAAAAGGGCTCCTTCACCTTACACTAAGTTATCGCAGATTAACATAGAGCTAGGTGTTTCCTTGGCTGGTAGGAATTTGGACCTCAAGACAGACTTGAACCTAGTGCCTTAATTTTTTCCCTTCTTTCAGTGCAATTGAGGAATTCCTCAGAACACTAACATTTCTCAGAAAAGTCTGTACCTTTAAAAGGTAAGCAATTTATAGACTTCTCTCATAAATAGAATCATAGAATCATAGAATCACAGAATCATAGAATGGCGCTTGCTTTCCTGCCCACATTTATGTCCAGTGGTAACATTTGGGAACTCTCTAAGATCTGAGTTCACAGTCAGAAAAGGGAAGGATGAAGGCTACTCAAAATGTTTTAAGAGATTCTGAAAAGCAGCATAAGGAGCACCACTCGGCCCTGCCCCCTAACTGCTTTTTGTACTTCCGCAGCCTTTTCCTACTAAAGATGAGGCTGCCCCCCAAAAAATGGGTGAGGAGACTTCACAGGAGTGTTTGACAGCAGATTCCACTACCAAGAGAGCATGTGTGCGAGGGTGATGGCCAGGACCTGGGCAGAGGAAGGAAGCACTGATGACCCAGGGAGTCTCAAAGAGTCCAGCACATCACAGAATCACAGAATGGCTTGGTTGGAAAGGACTTTAAAAGGTCATCTAGTTCCAAGCCTTTCTGATCTTCATGATTCACACAGGACGGGTAGTTAGGAAAGTCAAAGGATCATAGAATCATAGAATGGCTTGGGTTGGAAGGGACCTCAGAGACCATCCAGTTCCAACCCCCTGCCGTGGACAGGGCTGCCAGCCACGAGCTCACGGATCAAACTGCCCAGGAACCCATCCAGCCTGGCCTTGAACACGGCCAGGGATGGGGCAGCCACAGCTTCTCTGGGCAGCCTGTGCCAGCGCCTCACCACTCTCTCAGGGAAGAATTTCTTCCTGATGTCCAACCTAAACCTCCCCTCTTTCAGTTTTAGCCCATTCCCCCTTGTCCTACCATTATCCCCCTGTGTAAAAAGTCGGTCCCCCTCCTGCCTGTAAGCTCCTTTCAAGTATTGGAAGGCCGCAGTGAGGTCTCCCCGCAGCCTTCTCTTTTCCAAGCTGAACAGTCCCAACTCCCTCAACCTTTCCTCACAGGAGAGGTGCTCCAGCCCTCTGATCATTTTGGTGGCCCTCCTCTGGACCCGCTCCAACAGCTCCACATCCTTTGTGTACTGAGGGCCCCAGGCCTGGACACGGCACTCCAGGTGAGGCCTCACAAGGGCAGAGCAGAGGGGGACGATCACCTCCCTCTCCCTGCTGGCCACCCCTCTCTTGATGCAGCCCAGGAGTCAGATATGACCTGCCTGTTCCCAGTGCCCAGATTTGGGATTTACCTCAGCAGTGGTATGCATACAGAAAGGCGTGCTGATCTGATTATGCTTCCTACCAGCTCATGTTAAACACATCATGTGCTGAATGAGCAGTAGAACAGAAAACCTCCACAAAAGAATAGATCCATCAGGACCAACACCTGAAAACAGCATGGACTAGAGTGAGCAAAACAGCGTTATTCCACTGGGATAATGTGACAATGGGCAAGACCCATGAGTAAAGCAGGCTTTGGCAATAAACAGGAGACTGTTCTAATATGTGCAAGAGGATGGTCTGCAGTCTATTATTTCCACTGAGAGAAAACAGAAGGGGAGCTTGGGGAGTGGTGGAGTAAAAACAATATATTGTGAAGAGAGAGTAAAAGATGTAATGGAAATGCATGGCAAATAGAAATTAAATTACACTGTAATAAAGGAAATTAAACTACTTGTTTACAACAGGTTATAATTTATTTTTAATTATTCAAAAGACTATGATATCGAATGGAACATAAAATTCTCTCTCTCTCTCTCTCTATATATATATATATATCAATGTCCAAGTTCTTTTCACACCCTTTCCTATATTTATAATTAAGAAGGAAGTCTTCTGATGAAGTGCCACAGGAAGAATAAGAAATTACTTAGGTAAGTTAAATAGCAGTTTCAAGTTCTCCTGGAAAATCAATTATGATCAGAGGTCACATTCATCAGTAGATCTAAACAGATTGAGAGAAATTCTTTGGACATATTATCCATTTGTAAATCAACCATTTTTGTATTTGCCCAGCCTACTCCATGAGTGGCACAGATAAATAACTTCAGATGGTGCGCTTCCTTTGAACTGCTTTTATGCAGGTACTGAGAATTTTCTCTCAAAGATCATTTCTGAGTTGTTTTGATTTTCTGGTGAGCAGCGATCCCACAAGAGTACAGCAGTACAGAATGGTGGCTTCAAGTACATTAGGGAAATAGGAGAGTCTTTAGGCATTTAATAACATGTTCAAGTATAAATCAAAAATTAGTACTGGCCTGACACTGCCCAGTGAAGTCAGCAGAATAACTGGCTGAATGCTGTATGCATGCAAGGCTCCACCTGCTCTAAGCACCGCTGCACTTACCTAGAAGCATCCTCTGACAGTTCATGACTCCTCATTTACGAGATCTGAACGTAAAGCATGCACAAAATCGTCATGGCTGTGTACAAAGCGTAGGTAGGTAGAAGGCTAAATTGCCATTTAGCTGAAACATTCTAAAGCATTTAATGCTGCCATAGTGGCACCCAAACTTCACTGCCTGTACTGCTGTGGATGACTATGAGTCATTATAAGGGACCACAATTAACTGTTTCCATCTCTGAACATCACGCAAATGCTTTGCAAGGCAAACTCTTACAATGTTTTCATTTTACTGCTTGAATACTGAATCTTGTACCTGGATGGAACTAGATGATCTTTAAGGTCCCCTCCAACCCAAACCATTCTACGATTCTGTAGGTGAAAAGCTTTCTTTGCTTCTCTTAATGCATGCTGTATTTTTAAGTTTGTTTGTAAACTTTGTGGGCTTCACTTTTCTGGATGAGGGCACAGCCTATGTGGAAGGGTTTTTATCTACCCACAGGTGTCTTTCATTCTCTAAATTAATATCTTCTTGGAAAACCTGACACAACCAGATTGATCTTGTGAGTGTATATTCTTCACCTTCTCTTTAACATACATGACCCTGAAGATCATTCACTTTGTTTTTTAGCCTCCAAAGTCTGCCTTCTTCCTGAAGGATCAAACTAAATTTTGTTACTGTATGTTTTATGGTATCTATACCATAAATCATCCATGGTTTTTACATATTCAGTTCTGTATTTGTCTTACATTTTGTTCCTCTTGTACTCAGCTTGCATATATCCGTATGAAATAACCATTTTCCATGTGTAGTAAGTCCTACAACCCTCAGTATGGTAAAAGACAGCAAGTCAATAATGTTTTTGACAAACCTGGAGAACGCAACAGAGAGCAAAGTGCTGGCAACGTGTACTAGCACTTCTATTTATTTTATTTTATTTTTTAATCTCCATTACAAGGCAATTAGGTCCAGCCTGAAATGGCCTGGGACTTACCCACATGAGTTACTGATTTTAATCTTGTAGCTACTTGCCACAGTTGCTGAACCCTCTGATTATTTAAAATAAAATAAAATAATAAAAAGGAAAGGAATGGGTGTTCTTTGGGTGGACTCCAGGATGCTGGAAGCAGTTCTTTATCTTGGCCCACACAACTGAATTTTTTGCCCTCCTGGGCAAAATGGGAACAGAAAGGTCCAGAAGAAAAAAGATCTGACCAGTCTTTGAGCTATTATCATTCACCCAGTCCAACCCAGGCTTGATAAATACTATTTTGTAAGAGAAGTGCTAAGGGGTAGGTTCATGCAGTAGGGCTCTGGCATCTGGAACAGAGCCCAGCACCTCTCCCAGGTCAATATGCTACTTGAAAGACTAAGCTAGCAGGCATTAGCAAACAAAACATCACCAAGGAGTTTCTGTTTGTGTTATTATTGCTGAAATGGACACTGTATTTGAAACCTGGAATAGCTTTGAACTTGTATAATTCTAAACAAGGATACCTGCATAAGTAAAAATTACATAAACACCGAGGCAATCGGTTCTGTAGAGCCAGGTGGGTGGCACTGAGGCTGTGCAGCATGCATGGGTTTGCCCTTCTTGGAGCAACTCCCAACACCTCTGACGGGCCCAGATGTAATCTGCCTTGTTCTGGTGACGCATGCTCATGGGTCACATCTTGTGCGTAACACAAAGTGACAGATATAAGGAAGTAGGGCACATCAGTTATCTCGAATCAGTGGATTTTGCCTTTTAAAGTTTATAGTGAAAGTTTCCTTCAGAAATACCTCCTTTCCCTCCTCACTATTTTCATTTGTTAATGAAAAAATGTGATGGGCTAGGGTCAGCAATGTACTTGGCACTTGCCTTTCCCAAGGAAAGGGATGACGCAGTTATACGTACAGCCTCACAGCACGGAAAGTAGCAGATTAGAGCCCAGCTCTGACTAGACTTGTGTGGCCATATTCCTCCCATTCTAGCATTGTTGAAGCCAGACCCCTTTACACTAAATTTACACTACCAGTACTCCACACGACAGCATTAACAGCCTGGCTGAGGCTGAGAAGTTCTGCAGAAGCACTGGGTACCTCACTGCAGGTCAGCGCGCTGGGGCTCAGGCCACAGGGAAGCATTTCCACAGGTTTTGGTAGGGTTTTGTGGCACCTGCTAATGGGGTAGTGCAACTCCCTACAGCTTCAGCCATGGCAATGCCCACGCCTGTTGGGGCAGGATGGCACACATTGCCATAGCTTCTCTCCAATCTTTTAGCCTCAGATCCCTTCTAACCATTCAGAAGATTTATAGCACCTTTTCTCTCAGCAACTGGCCATGATCTCCAGCCTGGCCCTCCCAACGCACAGCCTTGGCCTTCCAGGTTCCTCTCCTCAACCCACCAGTGTTCCGCCATTACCTCCCATGTCCCTGGAGAAGACACAGTCACATCCCAGCTTCCTACAGTGTTTTCCTCTGGCTCTGTGCTGGCCCCGGGGACAGCTCACACTCCACCTCAGCCTGTGGTGAGCAGCTGCAGGCCGGGCTGTCCCGCACTGAGGGAGATGCACTACGCTGAGGGGGACACATCTCACTGAGTGGGTCGCACTGAGCCATGTCTAGTTGGGACACGCCCCAGCCCAGGCCATGCATGCTCCATGCCAGCTGCCCCTTGCAAGGTGGTTGTCAGGGTCAGGGTGTTTTGCTTCACTTTCCTGAAAAAATGTTCAAAACACTGAGAAAGTGTAAAGAAACACACACATCCCAAATCTCCAAACAAACAAACAAAAAACCTGTTACAGGAACACACATTTTGTAGTTGTAAAATCACTGATTTGGGACAGATAAGATGCTCTCTGTTCTTTACTCTTTAAAAGAACAGATAGGAAATTGCTGGGAAAACCTTGTAAGTACCTAATGAATTTTGCAGAGGGTACAGGAAAAAAAAAAAGCCAGGCAATGCAAAGAGTATCAGAAACCACTAGATGTCATTGTTTATGCATTAAAAGCAACAGACAGTTAAAATTTGAGCTGAAAATGCCTTATGTTTGTAAGAAAATTTACTGCCTGTATGTGACAATGTTGTTAGTGACAGTTGGCTTTCCAAATACATTTCCATATCCAAATGTCCCGAGCACATGTGGGGCAATGCAGTGGTTTTACCTTCTCTGCAACCCTACCTAGGTTTGAGAGTGAGGACAAAACAATTCTGAGTATTCCTGGACAGGTTCAGCTGCATGTGTTCAGGTCAGGCCGCAGCTCTTAGAGTTTAGCTTGAGTTGGCCACCAGGTGAAAAAGAAACCTGCCTTCGTGGCAGGGCCCTCTGGTCCTCTGGGGACACTTCTCTGCAATGCCTCCTGAACCTGAGGAAAAAATAGAGTATAAGGGATGAAGTGTAGAGGTGGGTACTGCTGAGCAGAAGAGGCACACAGAGGAAAGCAGACAAAGCAATACTTGCTGGTAGCTCCTCTGACGCCTTGACATTGGAGGCAAGGATAAGATGGCACTCGATGCACCTCATGACAATTAAGTTACTTAAGAAGTAAAGGCTAAAACCAGCATCAAAAGGCTCAGTAAGCCAAGATCTACCATGCAGGAGAGAGACCTGTATCTGGAGACCAGAAGTCTATTTTAAAAAATGTATACATATATACTCACTCATGCTGTATTTTTAATATAGTAAAGATTGTGCTGCAGAATGAGAACAAAGACCTTTTGTCTATTCATTTACACCAGTAAACCACATTACTGGAACTAAACCAATATAAAATTTTTTGAAGAGAAGATTGGCCTTGCTTTTTTTTTTTTTTTTTTTTAAAAAGTTAGATTTTTCTGATTTAGCTAACTGTTCTTCTTCCTGTTTTTCCCTGTAGAATCCTGACCACACATTAATTTGCTGAAAGCCAGAAATCTAGTAAAAATGTAAATTTTCCCCGCTAACAGCTGGAGAACCAACATTAATTTCAGCAGCTTGCTGAGTAATGGAATTAGAGGACTTCCAATTGACAGATACGTCACACGGCTGAGTTGAAGGCCAGAGCCATCACTTTTATTTAACTCCCTGATGCAGACATCCTTCAGACACAGCTCAGAAGGCATCACTAGGAATATCTTCTCAATCTTGAAAGATGTTTCTATTAAAAGGTGATGCATCGGTAGATCACAGAAAGTTTGCTTTAAAATAAGTTATGAGCTAACACTTCCCTAAAAGAAGATACTTAACAAGATGCAGTACCTGCACATCAGCCATTTGCACAACTCACAACTACAATGTCTAGGAACAGGAAAAGTTAATCGAAATAACCAGTTGTGCTCACCAGTATCAACTACTAATCCAGGAAGGAGCCAGAACTACGCGAAACATTTTTAAGGTTGATGTCCACATTTTTACCCAAATTCTTTTAGGCCAAATTAGACAACCTGATGCATCACCAGCTATCATTATACATCTTCCTGCAGAACCCGTCACAGATCTGCCAGCACCACTGATCTAGGCACAAGTTAGTTGTCAGCTACAGATTTACAGTCAACTTTCATCTCTTGTCATCACAGGAACTGCAGCTCTAAAGCTCTAAAGTGGTGCTCCTAAGATGACTGAATTAAGTAAAACAACTTTAATGCTAGCTGTAAGATGACTACTAAACTTTCTGCTGCTGCTGACCTACCACCCTCAATAAAGCTCATGATCAAGGAATACTGAATTTGCTATTCAGCAGTTATTGGGCTGGTCAGAAGTTAAGCTTTTGTCAACAGCCATCGAGGGCTGCCAACAGACAAAAGACACGAATAGCCACTGAGTAAAGACAGGGCTGTCTACGTCACAGAATAAAGAGCTGTTTTTGAGAAAACAGACCCAATTTTTGCATGCATTGGATTATTGATTTCATTGCTATTGGGTAGAGGCAATTCCTCTAAAAGTAGGGAAGGACGATACTTTATCTTATAACTTCCACTTTGGAAAATGGAAAACAACAAACTGAGGCTCTTTTATACATGCAGCCTAGAAAGTCAACAAGTATCTTTGGATTCATTATTCTAATGCTTACTTGGTATAACCCTTCCATCTAAAAGATTCTAAAGCTTTTGTCATGAAAAAAAAAAAAAAAGTCTCAGCTGTCTGACAAATGAAGACACATAACAATGGTGAGACCTCCGGAAGAGAGGATTGTGAAAGGAATCCAGAAATGCTTCTGACTCACAGAGATACAAATCTGCTTTATGTTCCTCTGTTACTATATGATTTGTTGTTTGTAAAGGCAAGAGAACTAAGAGAACACGGAATCTGAGCCCTGACGATGTCCAGAAACTGCATTCTCTTCTCTCTGAGGGATGGGATTCTCAACTCCCTTGCTGCCGCCACTGGCTCACAGATGGCCAAGGACGTGTTTGAAGCATCAGCCATGAGCATATTGGAAATAAGAGCAGCAATATGTGCAGGTCTAGACAAGAATCAGCCTGGTCTTGGCTCCAGTAGGACACCTTCATGTTTTTCAGTCTTTAGGAAGTCTTACAGTTTTCAAAAGCCAGAGGTTCTGTGTGGTTCAGACTTTGATCCCTGAGGATCCCTGCAGTAGCATTCCTGAGAAAGTCACTACCTTCAAAAGCATCTCAAGTACAATTCACTGGAAAACTGACACAAAATAATCAGTGATGGAACTTTTACGCCCTGAAAATTAACTGAGCTTTGAAAAGCCCTGGCATATCAAATATCATAAAAAGATTACAAGGTGGCTGTTGCAAGGATCTACCCTAAGGTATAAGCATTTACACTTTCCCTTCATAATATCCTTCCCATAATAAGAAATAAAGGGACATCCGAAGATTGTCATTCCATTAGTAAAAATAAACAAACACCTTTAGAGGCTGCAGTGAGTACAGTGATACCCCCTTTTACCTTCTTCTCCAAACGCCACTTCAAAAGCCAAAAGCCAGAGCAACTCAGCTCAACATCCATGGCACAACAAGCTTTGCCACTCTACTGCTGGTAACAGCGTGAGTCTGAACACAGGATCTTTTTTCCTGTTTGTTTCCTCCCCAGCAGAACATGATGTGCCACATACTTGATAACATTGCTCTTACAGATGCACTGTTTTCCACTTTTTAAAACTGCTCCCAGTAAAACATGATATTCTTCTAGCTGGCATCCTCTCGGGAAATAAGGAGGAAGGAACTGGTGTTTGTAAAGAAACGAATTGCTTTAAATGCAGAAAGGAACACTGAAATATGCTAAATTTAATTACTTCTATTATCCTCCTGGTGGTGTAGAAGGAAAGGTTCAAGGACTGGCTTAGAGATTAGAAAATCTGATATTGGAAAGTGGCTGATGAATGCATGTTTTCTGAATCAGATTTTGATTTTGAGCTAGACAGTTTTACATGGCAGAATATTTATTTACCACCAACATACAGGAGCTTCCTTTTACATTACCAATCAGTTATGTTGATGAAACGTGTACTGGGGAAAACATGCTCCTTGCAGTAAAACTATGTTTATGGATAGGAAGAAACGCACCACTTTGCCAACGGACATTGGAACTGACAGGCAAAGTGTGGCAGCAGTACCAACTTTAATTCCAGTCATCTGATTTATCTGGGCTATTAAATCATTAAAATCCATAATGTTTATTTGCAATGTGCAGCTGGCAGAGATCCCTTGAGACCCCACTCTGCCAGCAGGTATAGTTTTCTGCTGGGTGAGAACTGCCCGCCATCAGCAGACTAAAACCAATCATTTGTCCTCACAAATAGATGGGAGGTAAGCAGTGTTTTTAAGGAGAAAAGAAATACTGAAGAGTTGATCCTTGCAGCTATATAGGCCTCACCAATTTTCCCCATTCCTTTTCCCTCAGTATTGAGCTAAAAAGGGGTTGGCTGGAAACAAACTCCTGACTTAGAGTGAAGACTTCAACATAACACGATCCTGGGTGTCTTCACAACATGGCACCTGCAGTACAAGTATCCGAAATGCAGAAGTAGAAACCCTACCCCTTGTTGCTTGCTGGCCAGCCTAGTTCTCTTCTGCTTTTACTCCACATAAACAAAGGCAAGGACATCACTCAGTGATGGAAATCATCTTACTGATATGTCTGTGTTTGAATTTCATGCAGGTCCCAACTTGTATGCTACCTTCTCCCCTACCCCTTCTCTAATTCTTGCCTGAAGTACAGTTTTTCCTCTTCTGCAGAAGAAATAGATTTTTAAATCCTCTGAGCTCATCTAGAGGATGATGTAGCAGAAGGAAAACAAGCTGATTTCTCTGTAAGAAACAGCATGAAGTTCTATGTGGCCTCCATAATCCTTCCAGAATATCATGAATACAGGCACATGATTCACCTGCACGGGGCTCTACACTGCTCTGACTGCCCAAAGTGCTCAGTTTGAAGCTAGCTCAGGATGCAGCAGTCACATTTTTGATTGCCATTTAAATCTAACTAAAGAGTCCATGCAACATCTAACGTAACAGAGGCCTAGTGTTTGAATTACAAATAAATAAATAAACAAAATTTAACCCCTACCTCCAAACACACACAAAACATGACCAAGAAGAATTTGGTTTAATGGAAAGAAGAGGATATAGCTTATAGCTGCTCCCTGTCTCAGCCTCAGCTCTTTATTCCACCCAGTTTCTTCCACTTACTGCCAATGTTTTCGCTCCCGTCTGTATTTGTGGAAGAAGGATGCTGCACCAGCCTCTTGGAGAAAGGCCTCTTTCTCTTCCTGGGCATTGTTGTACTGTGGGGAAGAGATTCAGGACTAATAAACAAAACTCCACCTGGACAGTGCACCTGGCCTGGCCTCCCAAGGGGAAAAAAAAAAAAGGTGTTTTAAGTGGAAGATTAGGTGTTAACCTAAGACAGAAAAGCACTTTCTCTCCCTACTGAAAGCATTGAACTTGGTACAAAGCAAAATCTTACTTGGAAAACTGTCTTCAAAGGAAGCATTGTCATGCTACCTTGAAGGTACTAAAAACCACCCAGAGGAGTATCAGAGCAACCTTGCCATGACAACAGTAGTGATTCTCTCTCAGGCTCTGGGGCAATTAAAAACCACCACCACCCTGCACCAAAACCTGAAACAACAACTGTAGCAGGCAGCAGGATCAGTTGCACAGATGAGCCACTTTAGGGGAAAAACAAGAAGGACAGAGTAGAAGCAAACAATGAGGTCAGAAGGAACATGTAAATGTTAATGACTTTTAAATGGGTAATGATGCACTCAGATAATTCTCTCACAGACATACCACCATGCTATTTATTTTTAGGAATTTTTCCTTTTTTATACGCAAGAGCACCCTGCAAGATTTGTGACATTTTCCCACCTAATCCAGCCCACCTCAGCTTTTACATTCTAAATGTTTATTACAAGATAGATTCACATGTATATACTTTTTAACATANAAAAAAAAAAAAAAAAAAAAAAAAAAAAAAAAAGATAATCCTGTAGGTAGAAGCTTGACATGTACGCTCTTAGGCCAGGAACTCTTGAAAAAAAATGCTTGAAAATAAGAATCCCTTGACTCTGTAGGGTATAAGAAAGTACAACCACAAAAGTTGACAAATAAAAACTGAAATCAAGAAACATTTCTTCAGAATGTTTTCCTCATTTTTTTTCTTCACAATAATGACTGAGTAACCAGAACGAAGGGCTGCAGATCCTTAAGGAGTACACGCTTGTCTCTGAGGAGCTGTGCTCACTCTGGGCTCTGAACAAGGGCAGCTGATTTGCCAAAGCAGAAAACAAGCATTGCCTACTGCGCTGCTCTCCATTTTATTTCCTATAGCTACAAATACATTCCCCACTAATGATTTCCAGGACCTGCGTAGGAGGCCTCCAGGGAGGTACAGGAACAGGAGCAGTGAACCTGGAGCTCTTCAAGGGCATCTCAAGGCCCTGTGAGGAGCAAGGCAAGGAGACAAAGCTGTGTTGCAGTTACTGAATGTAACAGCTGCCCTTACTCATGCAAATGAAGCATTTGTGAAGCTGTCCCTCCTTAAGGCCCGAATGAGTCTGCATCCTGTCCAACCTGCAGATTCTCTCAGAGGATATCTCCCAAGCAGAGGTGGCTTGGGAGGAGAGATGAAGTAGCTTCTAAATTCTCTTAGTTTTGAATTACAGTGGAGGTGGACCTGCAGAAGACTTGCAGACCTTGTAAAAGATGGATTTGTAGGGCACACAGGTTGTAAATGGGCACTGTGTTTTGGTAAACATGAACGTTATATTCATTGTGATTTAAGTGTACTTTAATTTGCATACTTGAAAATTTTCCAAGAGGAAGCTGGATTTACTTTTCTCCTTTTATGATCTTCTATGCATCATTCACTCTGGCAGCCAATGCTTGCCATATTCAAATCTGCTTGGGATTTTTAAAAAATAAATACTACATAAATAAGTAACTCAATAATCAGGGTGGTTGGCTAACATCCCAAGGCATGATTAACCTGCCTAAACCATGAAGCAGAGCTGAGAGTGCTGAGCTGCATTCTGCACTGGCCTCATCTCTTTGTAGGTTTAAGGAAACCAAATCCCTCAGTAAAACATTTCAGCAGTAAGATTATATAGGTGGCTCTTTTTTAATGAGTTACTATAAATTTCTTGCCACCTAAACATGAAAATAAATGAAAATAAGCATAACTTGTGTCTCCTTGTATCTCAGGGGAGCACGTAGCCCTTTCTCAGTCTTTGAAATGCACCTTCAGGACAACTTTTCATTGCAAACTAATGACCAGGAATGCACTTCTACAGTTAAACTTCATCTAGTTTGTGCATCCTTGAAACACATTAAGATTGGTAGATTTCAGACTCACAAACCAGGCTTCTATATTTTGTTTTGCTAATCATTCGCTATGGGTCTATGCATATAGTTACATTGCTGTGTCAGTTTCCCCATCAGACTCACCTAGACAGATCTGCACTTAGGAGCAGGACAACCTTCAACCATCTTTTACAGGACCTGGCCTGATTATTTGATTAACAAATTTTAGGATTACGGATTCATTCTCAACTAAGGAAAAAAAAATTATTTCCAAACTGTTCTAAAGTATCCATATAAAATATTTTCAGTCTAGTCTGATTCCAGAAGCCTTTCATATTGATTTGTCACAGCGTTGCAGCAGTTGAACTCAATTCTGCTTTAGCAGTACTCTACGGCATATCATAGCTCTTTTCTCTTCCTTTTCTCATTTTTCAACACTAACAATACCTGTAGGATTGCTAGACAGATATTCCTTGCTAACCTGCTTCTGGTGATAACATATTGCTTGAAGCCAAAAGCCATCTTCTGTGGTTGATGCTGCTGGGAGCTGTAGAAATGACTACAGACATCTAAGCAGGAGACGCAAGCATTTCCCTATGCCTGGTGCTAAATGCAGCCACTCTGGAAGTGGTTCCTGCAGTGAGACCTCCCAGGGCCTGCACAGAGCCTATCTCTGAGGGACCTGAATGGTTCCCAGCAGAAGCAGCACCCAAGAGTGAATGGATGCACAAGGACCTCAGAAGAAATCAGAGGATAAAGATAGTCCCTGTACTGAGAATCCCCATTTTTCACATTGATAGGCATAGAAGTACCACAAAACCAATAATAATAATAATAACATTTGTGGGCAAAAATTATTGTAATGGAACTATTAATTAGAACACACTTCTATAAAGAAAAATACCGATCTAACCATGAAAAATCCCAATGCGTATTTGCTCCTGCACTTCTTAGGTCTCCTGTAAGGCTGCTGCAAGCAGGACTAAGTATTTTTTTTTTTCTTCGCAATTCATCACGATTTTGCGCAGCAAACCAAAGCAATCCTTTTCCACAGGGCAAGAGCGTCGGAGAGCGGCACAGCGCGGGGAGCCGCCCGCACAGCCCCGTGCTGAGCAGGGGCACTAGGTGGTGGTCGTGAGCCACCGCAGAGAGCGGGGCTGGGCTCGCGGGGAGACCCGCAGCACAGCGGAAAGAAAGCGGTGCAGCGCCTGCAGCTGCAAAGAAGCTATGCAGGGCGAAAACCCTTCATCTCTTACAGAAGCCAAACATAAACTGCATGTTAATGTTCCCCTAGAGGCTCTGATTAAGGAGGGAATAGACTTAGGTTGTCATTGCATCCCTCAACCTTTCATTCTGAGTCAAGCCTAGAAAAAACAGAAAAGAAAAAAAGAAAAATTCTAAACCATATTGACAGCAAGTCCATCCCCTCTATCATCCTATTTCTAGGAAATGTGTGGGGTTTTGGGTTTGTTTGTTTTTGTTATTTATAAGTTCTCCTTAACTCAAAAACAAACAACCAATCTGCTTGACTTGATTTAGGTTTCAGTTCTCACATGAGAGACAATGATAAGCTGAAGGTCAAGAGCTGGTGTGCATTGTTGACAGGCAGCCCATACCCTGGCTGCTACACACCGGCAGCATTAGAACAGCAAGGTGATCCATCCCTCCCTGTACCAGCCTGCTTTGATAACTGCAGCAACAGAAGCTGCAGTTACACCAGGACAGGAGATTCCAGCACTATTCTGGATCACCCACTATTATTTCTTTCAGTCTACTCCTTGCACGGTGTTTCCCCCCCCCCCCCAGCCCTTATTGATTGTGCCCCACTCTCGAGGCATTCACTTCCTAGCCATCTGTCCACTGAAGCCAGCTGAGAAGACAGCAGACAGCTAGATGCCTCAAAGCCCAGCAAGTATGTTCAGCACAACAGTCTTTCACACATTCCTAGCCTGCCTTCTGATGAAAGAAATTCTGAAGCAGAGCCTGCATAACAGCAGGAGTAGTAATGGAAGTAATAGGGTAGTGCAGTGCTAACGGTGGTGCTTAGTGACTGTGACTCTGCCTAACTCTGATTGATTAAGAGGCTGAAACGCTGACTGTGGCACTAAGCTGTTAGGAGTAAAATGAAATTTCACTTCTTATTCGCACACATCCATCACCAGCAGACAAGTGTTAACTTTTGTAGTAACGGCTGTGGTTTCTTTTTTTTGAGATACATATTAATGATATTAATGATTTTTTTTTTAATTTGATTTCTAACGTATTTTAATTCATCAATATTTTTTTGAAAAGACCTTTGAAGAAGAAATATAGAGCCTGGTAATGCAGCTGTTAGTTTCAGCATGTTCAGCATCTCAGCTATCAAAAACCCCTCATCTGGCTGAGAACTTGGCTGGAGATGTGGAAGCAAGTGGCTGTCTGCGGTTCCCTGGAGGATGCAGCAGTCAGTCCCCACTGCAGGACAGCCAGCTATATGATTCCAGCCTTGCAAGTGTTATGTCACTATTCCCAGGACTGACCAGATCATAAAATAACTTAAATCATAAAATGAGCAAACAATAAAAACTTTGTGGTTTTGAGAATTGGTTTAACCTCTCCTTCAGCAGTGTTTGGATCCAGTCTATTTCGGTCCTTCCCCCCTTTTCCTTCTTTTCTAACCATGACCTTTTTTTGAAAAAATATGGATTTACATTATGGCCACATTAAAACACATTCAAAAACTTGCATTTGGAGATATGGCTTATTTGCCTTTCAAAAATAACAAAATACTTCTACAGAAGTTTCAGGAGATCTTCATCCACTCGGGACATTTCAGCTGCTGGAAACATGACAATTTTCCCAAGGCCTTGCCACCTTTCTCACAGTGCTACTGCAGCATCAGTGGAAGGCGAAACAGCAGCCTCACTTCCTTAGTTCACCACTTCATCCTGCCCAGTTCCTCTTCCCATCTGTCTTGTCATAACCTACACACCTGCTGCTTCACACATCGACAGCTTTTCTGTCAAATCATTGTGCATCTTTCAATGTTATGGTGCTCCAAAATGCTGCAGCTTTACCCAGGATCACATGATCTCCACTGGAAATGAGAAATGGAAGCTCCCAGAGGTCAAACATTGTTTTGTCCATGCTTTTATTGGACATGGAATCAAATGCTATACAAGTGCAGACATCAGCTAACAGCACCTAAATAATAAATTTAGTTGCCAAGTTCAACTATTGTTATAAGCTACCCAAATAAGTAACAGCAACTTTGATTATTCTCAGGACTTCTGTGTTGCTCTAGTTCCCTAGCAAGATAAACATAATGTGTTATATTCCTGATTAAAACAGACATCAAAAGTAAAAATAAGAGTCACCACGTGCTAGTATCCATGCTCTCTAGTTAAAATTAGCTTGCAGCAAGCATNAGTCAGTGTGTTCACACAAGGGAAAAATACAAAGAGGGTGTGAGCATAGCCAAAGCTAATCCATTCACAAAGTTGAACTGCTATCTGCAGAATGCTCTTTTGGAGTGCTCAATCAGCTCAGACAGCTAGGATGCTTTCCTCTTCAAAGCATGCCAGCCTTTCATCTAGGATGGCTTTGTGCATAAGTATTTTTAGCAATGCATTGACTGGTTTGACATTGAGAGAACTGAGGGACTTTGTCAAACTGGGAGGCATGAACTGCTAGTACTTGTCCTGTATCGAAGACTTTCTGGGCCTGGTTTCTCCTCCGAGAGCAGCCTGGTAGCATTCACAGACACTGTAATTATTTACATTTCTGGATTACGCATTAAAAACAAGCAAACAAACAAACAAACTCAAAAAACAGAAAGGGCATTGTATCCTTCCTCGCCCAGTTCTCCTAGAGACTGCTGAAACATTCTTGCATGGAATCCCTCCACCTTTTCAAATTCAGGACTTAGGTAGAGTCATGGTCAAAGAAGTTGCAACAGGAAAAGTTGCCAGGTGCTTTAGCAGGTATAAAGCACAAACAGAACAAAATCTGTCTACAGATACAACCTGCTTCTCCAGGAAATACAGAGCCAGCACAGCAGCTACATTCTAGCAGCTCTTGCCACAGAAAAAGTACCTCCCGCAGAAAAATCTCTAGT
Source organism: Alectura lathami (assembly GCA_013399715.1). NCBI lineage: Eukaryota > Metazoa > Chordata > Aves > Galliformes > Megapodiidae > Alectura > Alectura lathami. The sequence goes on along the minus strand of VXAV01002120.1, from coordinate 143,266 downwards.
CCTTGGTTATTCCTACTGCAAGAAACAGTCTGGCTGCTGGTGATGGGCAATGTAAACTGCCATCTGCAAGAAAGAGACCTTTGGAGCCATGGCACCCAGGGAACTTGATCTAGCCTGAGCTAGAAATTGCCTCGTCCCAGGAGCCTTGTGATGCGGAATACAGAAAGGTGGGGTCATATTCTTCTCTCCTTGCTCTTGCTGAGCACAGTTTCTCTGTACCAGAGATACTTTCCCAGTGCCTTGAACCAAGCAGATATCACAAGGATACCACTGCATACCAGTATCATAACACGCTAGAAGAAAGACCAGGGTCAATTACAAGGACCAGTTACAAAACGATGTTTTCACCTTTACTACCAAAGGAGGTGCAAAAGTTTTTATATGTTACATTAGTATTCTGCTATTGCAGATCCTGAATTCTGTACTTAGCTAATTAGGTGTTGAATATTATCTGTGCCATTAGTTGCTATTAAGGACTGTAAGCTTTCTTCATGAACAGTACTATTCAGAGCACGACATCTTAATGTCTAACTGAAATGAAAGAGAGTTAATCTATATGCACAGCCTTTCATGAACCAGAAGTCTTAAATTATGACTGGTATTAATTATATATAATTGAAACAATAAAATCCCTAAGATAAATCACGCCAATTGTAAATCTTACACATTTTTTTTAACATTTATAAGTTCTCATTCATAAGCATTTACAAATTAATGCAGAGCTATGGCTGTAACTTCTTTGCAAATGAAACTATATCAATGTCATTGTTACAGCTAAACCTTTAGACTGCACTTTTTAATCAAGAGTAACAGGCTATGAATCAAGGCATTTTTTATTGTTTGCTGTATAGGTTTTAAGAATCAGAAACAGGCCCTGTAATCTCTAATTTCCCCGAAGATTGCAAAGCAGAAGTGATAGACTTACAGTTGCTACAGCAATATTTTTGACAGCTATATTTTTTTTTTCTCCAGAAGAAAGTAATTTGAATTTAGATTAAGACATTGCTGTAACTTTCCTTATAAACTGTTGGATTCAAGTTTCCCAATTCCTCTGTATTCACATTTGGCTGAGTGAACCAAAATATGGAAATTAAAAATGTAGGAAGAATGTATGCATTCCATTGACCTTTACATTAGTTAAGCATGTGAATTTAATTAAAGTGTGCATCATATATATATTAAAGTGTAAATCAGAACTCTGAATTCAGATTTATGAGCCACGTTTCACTGAAGCTTCATTCTAGAACCCTCCTGTCAACCTTTCTGTGTGTTCGAAGCACCACTGCTATGTGCCACACTGCCTACATATCCACAGCAGAGGACAGCATGCACGTTAGAGGTGAGAACTTCCATCCAACATTCTAACTAAAAATAAAAATGAAAACTTGAATAGGAAGGCAAGCAGAAGAAAAGATGAAAGCAAGCAAATCTAACTGGCTATGTAAATTGATACAGAGGAGAAGAGATCTTCTCTTTTGCCCATACCTAAGTTTCGTTGTGTAGTTTCCCCCAACTACAGGGCAATATATACTCAGCTTCTTGATGCAGAGAGTTTATACAGTTCTTTGTGCTAGACTAAACTAGACGGAAGTGACAGGGGTTTACTGATTTCTTTGCTGCCACAGAAGGGGAAGGCTATATTTCTACTACCTTCAACATTTTGTAGGAAGCTATTCAGTTAAAAAAAAAAAAAAGTCCCTCAGCACAAACTACTGAGGAGTATGTGAGGCTCAGGAACATAAGTACAGTTTTTTTTGTGTAAAAGTGGAAAGCAATGAGCACAATTTTAACAAATAACCACTCTAGAGGATGTTAAAAATAATAGATTCCTCAGATTGCCTCTTTATTACCTTCCCTCACAGATCTTTTGGAGTTGTGTATTTATAGTGACTGAAACACATTTATCAAAATAACCATTACTCACTGCAGCGTTTCCAGCATGTTCCTTTTTTCTCCCACCAACTTTTGTTCTACTGCAAAACTGCACTGTTCTAAAAGATGCTAGGAATCAGCTGTTTGAGGAGAATTTACTGTGCATTTCCATTGACTTTAATTAGACTACTCATATGAATAAATGAATTAAAGAGCAGTTTGGATGGAATAATTCCAACTAATCGGTTTCTTGTTTGGCTTGCACCTCTTGAGAGGCCAACCAGGCGTATGCAGAACAGACCGCCTTCACAACCACACTGCTCCTGGAGAGAGTGATGCTTACATAGCCCTCAAGATTTGAGGTAACCCAATTTGAGAAGCCTGCAAGTATCTGTATTTTCTGAGGAAAGCATGATAATGACAGAATGAAATCTTTGGTTGGAAATTTTCTGGAAGTTTGTTTCATTCTGGAAAAATCCCTTGAGGTACGTTGTTCAGTATTGCCTGCACTTGCCAGAGGCAGTGGTGGTACCACTCATCTGACTATTGCTGCTGATGAATGTAGTGCACTGCAATGCACCTTACCTAGCTTTGTATCAGTGGATACTCCTCTTTTTAAAGATGCTGTTATCTTCTGAAGCTGAGAAATAGTTCTTGCAAGAATTTACCATGAATGACAAAAAGCTTTTAAAAATACTGTTCTCTGGCGTATCTGTGATACTTAGATATTGTTTTCACTCAGAACAGGATCTGAGGCAAGCGGAATCATTTGGCTTTAGTGGCGTGAACACAGACACAGGAGCCTCGCCTCGCAGCCCGCCTGCTCTCTGTGGGCAGCCTGCTCTTGCTCCAGGACAACGAGGTTGGTGCAGGGAAGCAGCAAAGCTCCAGAAGACAGAACACAGCGAATGAAGGGGATTAATGGAAATGATAGGCTACCTACAACACTAGAGTTAACTATAAGATAGCAGTTTACATTGCCCATCACCTCTGAAAGCTGTTTGCTGCCCATTGCTCACCCTGTGATTTTTGCATATTTTGTTGAAAAAAGGGCATTTGTTCAGCACACACCCTAACCCACATTTTGCTCCACCTCAGCAGTTTCATGCCTTGTTTTGCAGCCAAATTGTTAAATTATGTAATAAATTTACTTACATAAATTTATGCCGTAACTGAAGGCAGAGGCCACCAGCCATACTTTAATTGTGACTTGTAAATCCAAAATCACTTGCACAGCTAGAGGCGATGATGAAACCAGAAGGGGAATGACAGCTGTAATGTGGCCTTCCCGTACTGTCGTAAAGTACATGGGCACATTGCAAGAACATCGCTATCTGCCCACCGAAAACAAACAATTCTACCTCAGATTTTAGCACAGCACCAGTTAAACTCAACCTGATGCTCTGCCAGTTTACACAATGCAGCCAGATAATTCAGCAAGGTCATTGTGGGTGCAACTCTGTAAATAGGGTGGATTCCATCAGGAATGACTTGGGACCAGGGTAAGTTGTGTTGGCACACCCTGAGCCTGGCAAAGTGGCTGGGCTGCAGGCAAACAAGGTGAAGGATGCAGGTGTGGGATGCCGCTCCTGTGAAAGTGCTGCAGTAAGGGAACTGCTAATTAATTCATTACCAAAATACTTGCTTAGGTAGAAGGCTGCTTCTGTAATCTCTGCAGATTTAAACAGCCAAACTGCAGCTTCGACATTGCTCCGTTTGCACTATTTCACTGAAAGCTTCCAAGATTTTCATCTTAGCAAAGGCATGAGACAACTGCGAATCTTCTCAGATCAGCCATATGTGGTGGTACCCCTGTGAAGCCCACGCAGCAGTTCCCACTCCTGTCCTCACAGCTCGCATATCTTTAGAAACTGTCCTGCAGCCCCTTTCCACTCACTCCCATTAATGAGAGCCCCTCCAGATTCCCAGTCTCAAGGAGCTGAGAGCAAAAAAGGAAGAATTTCCCTTTGCATACCTGTGGGGAAAAGAGCACAGCACTGACACTAGATAGTAGGCACCCAAGAAAGTAAAATAGTTGGAGGAGCACTACAGTGCATGGGACATGCAGCTTCTCCAAGGCTGGCAGCATGTTTTGTAACAGACTTTACCCATCTCTGGCTCTCAAGAGCAGAGCCCTCTCTCCTCTGCAGGCTTGTGTCCCCGGGCAGGCCAGTCCGCTCTGCTGCCTCCTTCCCACCCACTCTGCTTTCCCTCTGCTGGTGGAGCGATGCTGTCTCCCTCTAACTATGGCTACCTTTTCTTCCTTTCTTTCCTTCTTTCTTTCCAGTTACCATAGTCCAGTTTTGTCCTGGAAAACACTGCCTGGACACAGCCACAACCACCAACCCTTTGAGGCCTTGAATAAAATAAACATGATTTCTTCCCAAGACAGCTCTTTCCCCGTGTTACAGCAGGGGCGCAGGCAATGTTTTAAAATGGTTCAGCTCCAGGATAATTGTAATTCCTTCCACTTCAAACAGAAATGGAGGAAAACACTGTGCAGTGGCAGCCTTTTGGGTTACCTGTGCTGCAGGTAAGAGGAGCGGGCCGGGTCAGGAGCTCCCTAGCTCACCACCAGTGCTTCAGGGGACCAGCAGGCTGGGCTGAGTTACTATGGAATAAAACTAAACTGCTGCAACCAAGAAAAAGCAAAAAAACTTCTGTTTGTTTTTGACTTTAATACTTCTTAATGCTTCACATAACGATGGACTGTTGAGAAGTTAATGAAAAACTTCTAGCAAACACAAAAATTTTCCTATGAGGTTTTGAAGCATTTCTAACTTGGAGGATGCTCAAGACTGTCACTTCAAGCAATTAGCCCAGCTATGCATTTTTATTCCTTATTACTATTAATTACAGTTCTGTCCTATAGAAGCTGGATAACATCAGATTTGATTCAGTTATGATTATGCAATTCTCTGCCTTGTCATACAGCCTGTATGTATTTTCACAGCACTGACATGAGACAGCAGAACGTTATTACATTTCAGTGTATATCTGGAAAAGCAAGGCTGGTGGACCTCATGGGCATTAAACACTTTTCAGACTGGATGTTTTAACTAATTTAGGAAAAAGAAGAAAAATAAAGTCTTTTTGGAAATCATTCTACAAAATAAGCTGTTTATCTGATGTTATATTGGATGCTTCCATGACCACACTAAATCCAGGTCTGAACCTTATGAGCATCTTATAACTCGTCTAACCTATCAATCCTCTATAATGAGAACCAATAAACACACTTACTGTATTAACAGTGTGCCTGAGCCATATGGTCAAGGGACAACAATTAAAGAAGGGGAAAACATAAAAGAAAGCAATTATGTTCTTTCAGTACTTATTCTTTCAAAGAAAAATCTTTCACCATCTTTTCACCCATCTGTTTTGGTATCCCCTCTGAAAGTTGCTAATGGTCCTTGACGGCATATGAGTTTATTTTTGGTTTTAGCTTATGCTACTCCATAGCTTACAGAATGAGCTCAGTGGCTACTCTGGCTTTGTTAGTCTGGATGTTGCACTCAGCTGGGAGCAGCAAATGTCAGGGCACAGCAGTGGTCTGCGTAAAGGTATTATGGCAGTTGTGGGCACAGGTGGTTATGGTTTGTATTTGTTCTTTACAGCAAGTTCTTTCTGAAGATACTGTGTGTTTGCCACAGGACAGACAAGTTAAACCATAACTAGGACGACATTGCCTCTGAGAAAATCCGCACACTTTCTGCATTCCTCAGTACCAGTACCTGGGGAAGTCATTAGGATAAAGCCCAAGATTCAGGGTAAACTGGAGGGAGGTGAGGAGTAACAGGTCTAGAGTACTAGGAGATCTTAGCCTGACACATTGCTCTTCTAACCAGACTCATGTCTTCCCCATCAGAAAAAAGGTGAAGGTAAAACTTGAGCATCATTATGCTTTGAATACATTACGTTATTCTGCACTATGCTACAGATGTGGTAATAATGCCAATTTCTCAGTTTGTGAGTTGATATTACCCAGTGTAGCCCCTAACAGCTGTGTCAGGACGTGAAGACAAAAATGGAACCTTAGGGGGAAGCCTGAGCAGTGAACTACTGTGAGGCTTACAGTTGCTTCATCAAGCCTAACAGTACTCCAAAGAATTTAAAAATGTAATTCAAAAAATAAAAAACCTTTCAGGTTAATATTCAACTGTAATCTCCATATTTTCCAAAAACATTCAGCAGTATCCCAGCATACAGCCTACTTTAAAGACATCTATTTTAGTTGGGGCTTCAAAGTGTTTCAATTCCTCCTCAAATAAATCATCAGATCAGTTTCCATCACTTACTATCCTGGTGCTGCCTGTCCTAATAAGTACCACATTGCATTTATCGCCACCTTCTGCCATCATTTATCATAGTGTCAACCGTTATCATCCTTAGACAAACTTCTCAGCACTGAGAAGCTGCAGGATTTTGCCCACATGTACTTAATAATAGAGACACATTCTTTCTACAGTGCTTCTGATGTTAATAACTCAAATAGCCTGGGCATTTTTTTTTTTTTTGGGGGGGGGAGGGCATGGGGAGGAGGGTTGGAGGGATAGTGGTGGTGGTTAGATTTGACTTTACTGCCTTGGATTAAAGACTCAAATAATTAAGTAGATTTATTCTTGTGTTGGACTATTTATTTATTTACTCATGTGTGTTACTTAAAAACCTAATAACAAACAATGGAGTTATTACTCAGTACTTAGGATATCCCTAATCTAAATTAAGATGCAGTACAAATGACTGCTTATTCCAACTTGCTGGATAAATAAATATTCAGCAACAAAAACAAGGAGGACAGCAAAATAAACTCCCACCCTCTGTTTATCCCCCCCAAAGTGTCCAGGAAATACAATGTGCCTTAGATGTGGGTAAGCGCAGGCAGGCACATCATATCCAAAAGTCAAAGGCTACTACTATGGTTTTGGTCATGAAGGTCTTCAGATACAAGCAAGATAAGGTTTGAGGGAAGAGATAATACCTTTGTTGCACATAAGGGTACAATGTTGAAAAGCAGCAATCATTCGGTCTCAGAAATGCTTGTATGCTTTAAAGCTTGTCTGTTTTTTTTCCAGGTGTATCTCAGAAATGGTGTACTCTCTCCATGCAGCCTGTATAGTGCTTTAAATGTCAACTCTTCCTAAAGATGTCTGCTTTGCACCTTCTGTCTGTTCGCAGAGATGAGGCTGCCTCCTGTCACTGCTTCTCATCCCTCCCACAGCACTTTCATAGTCATTTCCAAGTAATTTATTACTTTTAGATCAACATTAACCTCATTTCCAAACACAAAACTAGTGGCAGAGACCACAGAGCATGGGTATTGCATGCTTGCCATATGAAATCCTGTTTACAGGACCCAGCTCTGAAAGTAGGCATAAGAAAACTTACCAGTAAGTTCAGTGCAATATATGCACAGTAAAATCAGTCAAAAAAAAAAAAAAAAAAAAAAAAAAAAACGAAAAAAAAAATTTTTAAAGNAAAGATCCTTTGATTTATAGGAGACTTTTTAAAAAAAAAAAAAAAAAAAGTTAAGGGGTAAGATTTGGTCAGTGTAGTGAAATCAGTTTCCCAAAAGAAATAAGGGACTAAAGCAAACAGGAAATACCCAAACTCGTATTTCAGATGTTTGGGTAGCATTTATTTTTATTGGATGTGAAAAATCAGTCTTTCATGGGTCCATGCAGCGCAGGTTAAGGGACTGTGTGTTTCCTATTTTAGAGGGGAGCAGGGTAGATGGAGCTAGGCTGATTTGCCCAGTCACCTGGGGTCCATAGCAGCGTGGGGCATTAAGCTTTGGAGTCTTCCCAGGGAGGTGCCCACAGCACAGCTGGCCTGTCCTTCAGACAGAGCATCCCCACAAACATCCAAAGCCAAAACAACTCTCTTGGGTAAAGTCCCACTGTAGTTTTGCAGAGGGCAAAAAGGAGGAAGGGTCGTTTCGCCAGTAAAGCCTCATTTACACTCAAGCCACTCTGCAACATTCTGCCAGCGTAAAGCAGCTTGAATGCAGATACAACTTCTACCCACTGAAATTCATCAATACACTACTACGATGCTGCTTGGTGGCCCCAGTATCAAAGAAAATGAGGCCCAAGAATTTAATTGCCATGCTCTAGGGCGGTCTCCATCTCAACAGCGTACAGGCAGTGCCACCTTCCAGGTGCAAAGGGACACGGCCAGATATGCGCAATGATGCCTGCATCCCTGCTGAAGATTACAATCTTTCTACCAGGCACAGATGGAAAAGATGCAGTCTCTTGGCCACAGCTGCTACCTGGGGCAGCCCAGTCTTTAGCAGCCCACTCACACTGTGCACTCATTACAAATGCCAGCCACGCTTGGACACTCAGGAACGCCAGCAACAAATCCACCCACTCTTCTTGCTCCTTTCTTCAACATTATGTCAGTCTGCTATAAAAGCCAGCGAAGCCAGCTAGCTCCCTGCTCACAGCCCTGTGCTCATATAATCTAAAATGTTTCTCCCTTCTGCTCCTGCCACCTTTCAGCAAGGGGGAATCTTGCTCTGCTCCATTTTCTTAAGCCAAAAGGGAGCTTACCATGCTGCAATGACTTCACAGAACTCTACATGCTAATCTCTCCAAGAACCCAGAACAAAACTGCATCCGCTGAACCTGAGTAAACCTCGGCACTTACAGTTTGGTGGATGTAATTCCCTGCAGTGATGTCCCAAAATGGTGCTTTCCAATTCTACACAGTGGGAAGTCTCAAAGCATGTCTGTCCCAACTTTCAGTCTCCAACATGCACACCAAGCACATGGAGACAGAGCTTGCTGAGCGGTGGACAGATCGGATGGCCACGGCAGAACAAATGGAATGGCCTGGAGGAGGGCTACTTCCCCATCTGGTACTAATTAAACATAGGTAATGAGTCATTCTGTTTATTGTTGTAGGGTCCTTCAAATATTACAGCATTAAGGCTGGTTTTAGACATATATTGTGCCTGTTGGCTAATCATTAGCTGACAGCATGACTGGATAACTGCTACTAGTTCAGTCATAGCTTATACCAATTGCACTTAAAGTCTTGATTTTGTGGAACTATCTTTTTATTTAAATAGGGTGATCTCCTGTTTATTTCCCTTTTCATGTGGTTCTTCTATTTAAACCTTTGCTACGATCTTCTCTGACAAACAGATAAAAGGCTCTTTGCCTTTTGTTCCAAGTTGGGCAGGTCATTGTTTGTAAGACAGCCCTTCAGAACAAGAGAGGAGGACAGCACTGCTTTCCCTAGGGAGCTCAAAAATCCACTTTTAGTTTATTCAAAAAAACAATGATCAAATCAGTATCTTCAACATTTGTGGGAGTCTTTACAGGTACTACAGATCTTGAGATGACTAAATGCCATTCAAGTTAACTGAGGTTTCCAC
>VXAV01002120.1:106209-133941 GCA_013399715.1 Alectura lathami | reverse complement strand
TTAAAAAAAAAAAAAAAAAAAAAGCAAGCTTTAAGTTAGAAAATTCTTTCATCTCAGCATCAAATTTAAACATGAGGATTATCAAAGATATTAGCATTTCTGTGAAAACTGTGATTATGAATTGTCAAGGAGGAAAAAGTCTGAACCGCACAGGCCATCCAACACCTTCAGTCAGAGGCTGTATTTCTGAGCTAATCATCCCAGCCTGAGCTTCATCTGGGAACCTCAACCCTCCAAGTGACTGTGGTGAGCTCCTGGACCTCTGCCACCCAGCGCAGGATACTCTTGGCAACAGCGATAAGGACACTTGTTCCAAATAAGGAGAAACCTAGCAACTGGTTTGTCTCGGCACTCTTGGAGCCAAGCAAACCAGCCAAAACTCGTGGAGGCAGACATGGGAGGGGAGGGAGAAAAAAAACCAAGGCCCAGATGAAGCAAGAGTGAACTTATGACTGTCTGTCTAGCCAGAACCATCAAATCTCACTAAAGAGCAACAATGATGAAATATATTGAGAACAAGTGTAAAAGACCTGATGAAAGATCCTGAAATGTTTATGTTAATATGAAGTTTCAGTTTGATGTTTCATACAAGATTTTCAAAAAAGAGCAGTGCCAGAAAACAGGGAAGAATAATCCTAAGTTTTGACTTTAAAGAAAAAGATAATCTCAGCTGCCCAGTTTTTCATTTCAGCCTAGGACAGGTTTTAGAAATGGCTCAGCTTGTAGGATAGACCTGAGTTAGAACTGCAAAACCTTGATTTAGAGAGTTTGGAGAAACAACATGGTCCTGAGGAACACCTGGTAGCTGGCAGCAGAGCTGCACAGGTCGACATGTCAGAGCCTTGTTTTACAGAGGGAACCACCCTACCACCTTCACAGTTACTACACAGGTACTCACCAACAAGATACTGACATGCAGAGAAAGAATAATCTAACATCTTGAAAGCAAGAACACTGAAAAAACACACCCAAGAAAGCTCTCGTGCAGTTTCTACTCCAAACATCTATTATTTAGTCTGACTGTCCCCATTCTATTTCCTCCACTTTGATCAACTAATGGTCCAAGAAAAGCAATTACCAGAAGAAGAAAAATATATTCCTGCTATCTTTGAACTGCTGTGGCAATTCTAAATGCATTATTTTCTATGAGAACAGAGAAAATATTTCTTCAGTGGCTAAGATAAGAAATGAGGGGAAAAATGGTAGGAGGAGGCATGGGGGAAGCTATTACTTTATTAAATAATTAGATCAGTGTTAGAAGAAAGTGAGCCTGTCTGCAAACCTTTACATTATTGATTTTGAAGAGAAAGGTGTAGTACAGTGGGGATAATAAAAAACCTTGATTTGCATTTGAAAATAGCTAGCTCTGTCTGGCATACAGCAGTTTACAAAATAATTTAGTTAGTGTAATGGCAAAAATCATTGCCAGCTGACAGGTTTGNCCAAAGTCTTCCAGTATCAACAGATAAAAAAAGAAATCCTCTCATAATTCCTTTAGTTATTGCAATCAGCATATTGATCAACTATTACCACAAAATTACTCTCTCTGAACCATGACTGACTCCACTTCTGCTGTTCAAGACTTTCAGCTACGTCACCAAACAAACCAGAATAAAAACAATTAGGTACACATCCACAACACGCCCAGAAATGACTGAAGGACTCAAACACCAACTGCGGTCGAGCCAGACACTACCATGGTGATGCTTGCTACTCTTCCCCAAGCTGCCTCTTTCATTGGCTGAGGTGATGCTTTAGGGCATAAGGTGAAGAATCCAACACTCCCTCAAAAGCCTTCACTTAAAAAATATGGGAACAGGTATTTGACATTCAACTCCACATTTGATTCCATTGACAAAAGAACTCCAAAAAATAGTAATAATTTGGGAAAATATAAATCGCTTTTTATTAGTGATTTCCCAGGGCACTCATTCAACAACATACCCTCTGGAAAGTTCCAGCAGCATGCAGAACAGCTGTCTTCCAAATGTGCAACATTGCCCAGTTTAAAACCATAACGTAATTAAAAAATATATTATTATTCAGATTCCAGACTATCAGCTCTACTGTACTGCCATGAGATTAGTGAGCTGCTAAAAATGTTGCAGTCTCTGAGGAATCAAGGAAGAAAGGGTTGATGGATTTTTGGATGATTTTGGTTTTGAACCTTTTTAAAGGGACAGAAAGGAAGAAACAAAAGACTCCTGAAAATGGGGACAAAGCTAGACAACCTGCAGGATGCAACACCAGAAAGGAAGAGAGGCTACAAGCGGAATTCATACAAAGAAGAGATGAGGATTGTTGCTGGGTTAAAAGTACCACACACAGTAGTAAAATTCAGAGATTTCCAAGGATGGGAGGCTGCGAGGCACTGCACAAGAGGGACTTTTGCAACCCTGGGCAGGTAAATACCACATGTGTGAAGCAACTCAGGCATCTTTGCACCACCTGTTGCAGACTCTGACTCTACCTGAGTGACATGCAGATCACGTGCACGGCGTGCCCACAGCAGAGACGTGAACACCACATACCCTGTTTCCTCCAAATGCTTATCAATCAAAACCACTAAGCAAACAACAAGCCAACCAGCACCGAGCACCACCATCCACACTCTCCATGCTGTCNACTGTCTGACTAACAGTAGCTATTAGGTTTTAGCATCCTTCCAAACCAGAGGCCTGGCCTTCCCCCTCTCCTGTTCACTCAAATATCAAGCCAAAACATATTCTTCAAAGGGTAGTATAGACACCAACATGGAGTAGTCATATTCTTAAACAGTCTTCATCACTGTGCATGTCAGAGTCATCCAGATGCAATTGATGTATACGACAGATGCTTGTCATGCTGCATGTCTTTCTTCCTCTCCCCAGAGAGATGATGAAGTTACGATTAAAGCTGTGTCTTAACTTTCACTTCAGTGGAGCTCTACATCAACAGCTGTTGAGAATCTGTATCACTATGGACTTTAATTCAAGATTTTTCTTTTAGGAAATCCTTATTTTCAAGACTATTGAGTTTTCTGTTGTTTTAAATTTATTTTTGCTATCTGAGTTAGCACAAGATGCCTAGTGGTCCATGGCAAAGCCCCCAAAAACTCTGTTTGTGACAGCTAAGAACCCACTCGGTCTCACCCCCTCCACCTACCAGCACCATCTCTGGTCTTCTGGTACGTGAGACCCTTAGGTGACAAGGAAGAAGCAGTCAACAGGACTGCTGCTTATTCCAGTCTCTAACCTGGTAACAGCAGCTACATGACCACAAAGTACCCAGCTGATACTACTCTTACAGAGTGAAGAGAAGGGTTTACATTGAATGCAAGGACTTGCAGAGGTTGCAGCTACGTACCATTGATTTGCACTCAGTTATCCACCCAACAGTGCCCAGAACAGACTCTGGATTTTCCAAGCCCCCATTGAGATTCAGTTCTCTCCAGTTAACAGGACTACTTGCATCAACAACTGCTACTTTTGTGTAAATAAGAATGTAGACTATTGTGTGTGCTAGTCATACTTCAGAGAAACATTGTCTAGTATATGGGAAAATATCGGAGAGTGTCTGCTATAGAAAAGTTCACTCTGTGCCTGCAACTCTGGTTATAGACTCTCCTGAACAGTAAATTCAATTGAAGTGTTATGCTGACTTTGGGAGTCCTTGAACTCCATGACTAAGCTCCACACTTTTTCCCTCCCAAATCCAGCGATATCAAGCATGAGTCATTACAGGATTATATTTTGCTCTCATCAATACCACAGCACATTCACATTCCTTTACATTAAGCATTACAATATATTGGTATAATATTGCATACTTGGCCTAAATTGTATTAGAAAAAATACCTAAAATGCAGAATGTAGTTGTTATGGCATGTAGCTGACAATTACAAAATGGCTAGGCACAGTTCTCCCCCTACCCATAGAAGACGTTCTAGAAAATATTGTGTAGTTACTCCAGAATTATATACTTCTATGTCGAGTCAGACTGAAATACTGCTGGTCAATGTGAAAGCTATTTCTCCAAGTTGCACGTGAAAGACAACAGGATAAAGTGTAACAGATCTCTGCAACAGCTAAGGAAGAACACCCATAAGCAGAAAGATGATTTTATATTTCAACAGCTGCAGCAGCACAACATTCTATCTTAAGCGCAGGACAGACAAAGTTTCCCATAACAGCAAGTGAGGGCATGCTTTCCCTCGCTTCCCTGAAATGAGTTTGGAAGTTGAGCTTTGCCAACACCACGAGGTCAGGCAGCACCTCCATCACTTTCAAGGCCTAGTGACCTGCATCCATTGGGTATTTCAGCTGCAGTCAGACACGGCCTGTTCTGTTTTCTGGTCACAACAAGGACCTTTCAGCACTGTGACCTTTATCCTTTCCTTAGAGCATTTGCTTTGTTATTGCTAACAAAAGCAAACTTTCCATCATGGTACATTGCCTTGAAGAGATCTGTGTGCATATTAACCCTATATCACTGTTTACATCATTTATTCAAGCAAAAAAAAATGACAACACTCCACTTTGAGGTACCTCATTCTAAGATTATCGGCCTTTTTCCTATAATGAAAATATTTCATGTATATTCTTTCACTTCCTCGCAATTGACACTGGGGAGAATCTGTCATCTTCTACAATGCATCTGGCTGCAACCAGCAATTCCATAATCACAACAAGTCAGTAACTCTCTCTGGAGTGCAGCCCATTGGAGCCCATGATAAGGCACCGTCAGCAACATATAGAGTCACCCCCACAATCCCATTCTCTAAAGTCAACGTCTCTGTTTTAGATATCTTCTCCTTAATAGGCAGTTATTGTTAACATTTTTCATAATTACTTTCTAAAAATGGTGGCACAAAGAGGAGTTTAGCACTGTGTGTTTTGCTCCTACTCCAGAATAAAATTAGAGTTTTTATTTTTGACTGGGAATTTATGCAGCTATCACAGCTCTTGGCTACCACTCAGAAGACGTCTTGATGTACAAAGAATCTCCTCATATCCCTCCCTTCTCAGTATGTGGAGCACCACACTGGCATCCTATTCCTCTCTCATCCCCAGCTAAAAAAGGAAAATATACAACATGTGTTAGAATTTTTAACCCTACTATAGCAAGAGCCTTAGCTCATGGGACGCCAATGTCACCACCATCCCTAAGAAGCCCCCTGGGCCAGGAAGGTTGAAACAAACCATTCTTCCAGGCAGCAATGAGAATAGCCCATGGAGCTCCAGGACAAGGAGAGGCACCAAGCTGGCATCTCTGGCAGCATATATTCTTAATTCTGAAATGGTTCTACCCATTTGTAGAGCAAATGCAAAAGGAATAAAAGCATTTTAGAAGACAAAAAACTCAAGTTTGTGACTTCAGTTTCACACCATGGAAACTGGATATAATTAAATCCTAGTTTTCAATAGCCACTTCAAAATGAATGTCTCCATCATGCAGAGAACCCTGAGAGTGGAAAGATATTTCTTATTTAACCTCAGAATCTATTTTTACTCCAGTATCTTAATTCTCCCCAGCTGGAAATTTCTCTTCTTCATGTCACAAGTGAGAACAACACGAAGATGAAAAATTAATAAGAATTAAAAATTCAACTACAAAGAATAAAGAGGAAGATAAAGAATCTGCAACAGCTTCTCTGTATCCTACAAATCAAATGAAAGCAACTTCTCACCCTGAAAAGCTCTGAAGGAAAATGCAAACATTTATTTACCCTTCAAGGGCACTGGTTTTAATCACATGCACAAACCTTTACCTAAGACCACACATAAATCCAAATTCATCACCAGAAATCTGTAAACTCTTACTTTCTCTTGCTTTTCTTTACTTTCCACCTTGTGCATAAAGTTTTCTGCATTCTCTTGCTTCTAACAGCACTGTGAAAAGCATTGATTTTCAGAGCACTGCAGCCCCTGACGCCACACAAGCAAACGATGGTGCAAACAGCCCCTTCACCAGTGGCCAGCTTCACCCAAAAGCTGATTGCTGGCAGGTGCTGAGTACCAGAAAAGCCCTACCAGCTGAGAGGCATGGAGGCAATTTATCAGCTTCACAGTGACCCCCCAGGCTCCCAGAGCTGAAATAAGAGGGCTCAAGCAGGCTTGGAAATGCAGTGGCACCACGTACTCCCCATCACTAGGAGCTAGCTGCACTTCTGTCCTCCTTCCTTGAGTGAAGCACGTGCTCATGGGAGCTGCCTCCTTGACCATCTGCTCCTCAGAGCAGAGGAATGGGGAGGAGGCTCAGGATTTCCCCTGCTCTCTGTCCTACCTTGTGCTGCTGCAGGTGTTTCCAATGGGACTTTTGCAGAAGAGGCTGTTTCATGCCCTAATGTTAAAACCATTATTGATGCTTATACCTTATCACAGCTTTAACCTCAAAGGATGATCCAAAATATAAAATCCACAAGTTTGAAATCTCTTTCTGACCTAAGTCACTAGACTAAGGAATAACAGATACAAAGGTGTAACAAAGTCAAGGTGAATAAAGCTCTGTTTGTGTGATCCTGGAGTTAATACCAGAGTTTGGGTCCACCACAGTTTACAGCTTGTTCTTCAGTGATGGACAACCACGCTCCCACCCTCCATGGTGAGAACAAGCAAGGCACAAACTGAACACTCTGATGCCTCTTCTCTGTATCAAGCTTGCAGAAGAATGCTAGCACCAACACATCAGCACCTGCAGTAATCCACGTTTTTTTTTTTTTTTTTTTACATAAAAAGATAGGAAAATACTTCCTCCCTTGTGCAAAAAATCATTCAAAATGGTAGCTAAAAACACCTTTCTCACCTTTCCACTGCTATTCATAGCATTTCAGCTACATGTTAAGTAAATTCCAGTTGAAAGAAAACACGTTTCAATCTGAAATTGACCCACTTCAAGTCACCAGCACATGCATAGGTTTTCATTTCTTTTTCCTTCCAGCAATACATGTGATCTTCCTGGGATCTCCTTCTGGGATCGCTGGATCTCCCAGGAAATACTATCACCAAGTAGCAAGAGGTCATTTCATCGAGGCAGGGAGTACATAACCCTGAAAAATTATATACAACATGACTTGTTCAAGGCAGGTCACATAAAGCCCATTTCCAATTTTGGCAATGTGAAATTATCTACCACAAGCCTTTCCTCCACTTTACCAGCTGCACCAAGCAACCACTCCTACCTGTACTGAATGCCTGCTGCACACAGTGCTAATGTCGACAGTTTTTAATGACATAGCATTTCTCTCATAATCGTATTCAAAGCCTTTCCTAAAA
This sequence comes from Alectura lathami, assembly GCA_013399715.1. Classification (NCBI taxonomy): domain Eukaryota; kingdom Metazoa; phylum Chordata; class Aves; order Galliformes; family Megapodiidae; genus Alectura; species Alectura lathami. The sequence goes on along the minus strand of VXAV01002120.1, from coordinate 126,688 downwards.
CTGTCTTCATCAACTACCTGCCTAGAAAATGAAAAGTCCCTGCTACAAACTGCCAGATCCTTAATATGATTGACTACAGTTGGTTTTAGTCAGCAGAAGGTCTCCCAGTAACAAATGGCTTGTCCACTTATACTCTGACAAGAAAAACTGTTGAGGCTTGAATATCATTTACGCTCAGTCAAATACTAATGCTGATGGAAAACTCTGGGTTGCGGTGACTCTTGATGCGCCCCACTGGGGCATGGAGAAATGTATCACCACTTAACATGTACTGTGCATAATGAATCTGGAAGGCTCTCCTATTCATTCTTGCAGTTGCCTCTTCATCTTGCCAGGCCTGTAGCTGTAAGATACGCATTAAGTGAAATGACAAATTGCATAAACATGTGTTTCTCTGTTGGCATTTATCTGCTAAAAGCATATGAAACTGTTAGCTATGGAAAACAAATATAAATAGAACAGTTTTACAAAATTATTTTTATAGACAAAAAAAAACAAATCAAAAACAAACCAAGAAAAACTTGATGTATGCAAACTTTCAGATATCCCATATTTTACAATCAAGGAATAGCAATATTTCTTCTCTAGTAATGGGTCTTTATGATGCCAGGTACTGAAAGATTTCTGCTTTATTATAAGGGAGTCCAAATTAAAGACGTGACTTGAAGTGGCAGAAGTTGGCCTTAGGATATAATGAATACAGCACATCTCCCCTCCCACCCTACTGGTGGTGGTTACAAGATTTTAAGCTACACTTCAAACAAATATTTTACAATATAATAGAATGGAATAAAAAGCCATAAGATTTGATTTCTCTTTTTTTTTTTTTTTGTATGTACATATGGGTCAAAATAAGATTGACTGTAGAAAAGAACAGATTGTTAAAATGCAGTGTAGAAAACATCAATATATTGTAGCTATGTTTTTCCGTTAAAACATCGTACAGAGTAATTATAGCTAGAACAAAGGAAGCTCAGTAAATTTCAGCACTGGAGCTTTTTCTTTTCCCTTAGAAAAATAGAAGTTCTGATGTTCATTTCTGAATTCTAACAAACACTTTGATTACAGTAAGCTTTACCACATCTGGCCTTCAGCTTTGGACATCATCCAGTTTCCTGTGTAACTAGAGGAAATCCAACTCAAAACTTAAGTTGTGCTATTTCTAAATGGCATAATACAAACCATCAATTTAACTAGCATTTTCCTCTGCGTCANTAAAAAAAAAAAAAAAAAAAAAAAAAACTGAAGTAATTTTCCTGAAGAACAGAAGCAACTCTCCTTTTGTTTATTTGAAGTTGCAAATGATTCCTCAGCAGCATACCCAAGATTGAAAATAAGTCGATTATTTCCACATTTGCTCTTTGACATTCCTTTAAGAATTATAATACATCTAATCTGCACCTATAGTTACCTAAATAGAATGGTTTTGTATAGAGAGGAATACAAGAACCTATAGACAACTACTAAAAATGGCAATGCGAGCTTTTCCCCTAAAGCTTAACATCCTCTGGAGGCCATGGTCTTGCAGAAATTTATCTTACGAGCAGTCCTACTAAAGCAAAGTTCAGTCATAGGCTTGTTCACTGGTGGAGTTTTCTTTTATTTATATATATTTTTAGGCAACATATTATAAAAGATGGAAGGAGGAAAACAAACCTGTAATATGAGGTGAGTTAACTGTCAATGTATATGCACAGCCCTTGGCACAGCATCTCAACACAGAGAAACCTTAGTGGCCAAACTGTAAGGTTGTGTAGTAAAGAGAAATTGCTCCGGATTTTCTTCCTTAATGGCAAAAAGCAATGCTCCCAAGCGAACATCTTTCCTCTCTAGTGCAATACCTTGCAGATGTGGCTAAACCTAAAAATAATATCTAAGAAAAGGTTCCAGCATTTAACACAATGTATGTATGCCTTTCTAACCCTTCTTTCGCTCATTGTCAAATGATGATTTGAAGAATTACATAAGAAAACAAAACAAAAAAAATTAACTTAATTTACACAACCAATAAAAAAGTTTAAAGCAGTGATAGAAAAACAATATAAAGGCTAGATATATTAAATGCCAGTTCAACAGTATTAAGCTTTGGTAGAACATGTAAAGAGCATAGCACCAATAAATTCCAATGTCAATACATGCTTCAGTATGCATGAGCTGTGATGAAAATGTAAATTTTGGCAAGAAAAGTAGTGTATGTTCCCTGACGCCACAGTTTCATTTCAACATCTAACAAAAAGTCTTTGGGCTCTTTCACTTGTCGCTGAAGATAGACAATGCCCGTGTATGAGTTCAGCCTCCGAGTGCTGAAGTAGTTTTCTTCATTTCCTTTGTTGATAGTAAGGATTATGTTGTCTCCAGCATAGGCAGGCGATGGTCCAATGCGGAAAATATGAGCTGGGACCATGATATTGGTTTGGAAGTTCAGCTGGTAATAGGTAATGCGCACCGGGGTATTTTGGCAGTCCAGGTAATTAAAGCAACTGATTCGTTCACACCTCCTAAGAGGAGCAAAATGAAGAACATTCAGTGCCCACATAATAGCAGGTAAAGTATGTCTGTATTTCAGACAACCACAAACTCAAGGACGTCTTTGGCCTGTGCTAGACAAACAGGAGTCCCATACTTCACCTGTGTAACTACCAGCTGCTCATTCTGTTTTTACAGTGTCCATATAGCGTTGGTAAATGATAAAATTGTCAGAGTACAACAGAGGAAGAAAACAATCAGGACAGGGAGAGCTGGAACAAGGGAATATGGGAAGGGAAAACAAGGTCCTCAGCTTGAGAAGTTGCTAGTTCTATAAGGGAGAAAAAGAATGTTTTATGTCTCAAGCAACTAAAATTTCCTACAGTGAATACAGCTTTGCATTTTTTAATAAAGGAGATTCTCTCCACGCTCCTCCATATTTCTATTTCTCTTGCAAGTCAGTGTTATCTCCCCAAGATTTTTTTAAATTTTCCTCTGGCTTTCCAAAGTGCTGAAGCTCGAGACTGGAAATGAGTAGGGAGATTTTGGGGCTCCCAAGCCTCAATGGCTTAGGAACTGGGTGCTGTGGGGTGCAATGTTTCTAGCACCTGGCAAGCTACTTATTCTCCTCACCTTCAACATTTCAACCATCTCTGAATAACTGCCATCTGCATGTTAAACAAGGAGCCCTAAAAACACTATAAGAGCTGCAACAGTAGGTTTTTTGAAAACCTAAATATAAACAGAGCCCTTTTAGAGCTGCAGTAAGGATGGGAAAGCATGACTGAAGCTCTGGTGACTTCTCTTATAGCAGCTGGAGACAAACAAAAGGGTCTGGAAGAAGCAATAGGGAAAATCGGACAATTCTGTATTTGGAAAGTCTGTGTGCCCCAGGACCAAGGCATCTTGTTACAGCTCTGAGGGCCCACAACCACCCCCAAACTAAAGCACTACATAAAACTGGACATGGCAGCTCGCTTTCTGTGGCCATACTTACATGTCAGACACCTTTCTGTAGTTGGAAGGGCACTCAAAGGACAGGCAGCGGAAGCTGCCCTGGATGTTATAGCAAGACTCTGCAGCTGTACAGTTGTGGGTTCCTATTGCACATTCATCGATATCTAAGAAGAAGAAATAAAAGGGAAAAGATACAGTAAGTAATCACAATTTATAGGCTATAATGTGCTTATGAGAGGGACTCTGTGTGCATGAGAATCGAGAAGAGCCAGGATTTGGCTCTGAAGTTGAGGGCTCCCATTTTGGCTGCTCAGTTGAGATGTCCTCAGTGACTGCCCACTGCCTGCGACTGCAAGAGCCCCAGAAGAAACACAGGAAACGCACACTCAGGTAAGCTGTGTCCAGCTCACTGTGTCACCTGTTGACATTTGTTGCAACAGGTTACAGTGCGCAGATTCCAATTCTGTCAACATTCATAAGTCTTCTGTGGAATAAAAAAAAAAATCCTTCCTTGACATTATCAATTAGCAGAAGCTGACGGTACCACTGAGCATCACGTGCAATAAACAAAGGAGCCCACTCTTCCCTGGTAGCAGCTTGTGACCCCTCTCTTGTGCTTCTTGCAAGCCCTCCCTCTGCGTAGCACAGGCCATGGCCAGCTGCAGCCACCACTGCATGGCCAGGGCTGACTTCTGCCACAGGGCATGTTTGTTTCTGCACTTCATAAATACTAGCAATTCGTATTCCAAACACATCCTTACTAATGCCTTAGAGAACCTAAACTTCTCAGACCAGCCAATCTGTCCATCCCCACAGCTGCTGTGTAAGACTTCCACAGCCATTCGTACTGAAGACAGTTTTTAAACAGTTTCCTGAAACAATGGGCCAATTTTTCCAGCTCCACAGATCACTGTCAGCCCCTCAAGTTCCACGGTCAGAGCTACCCTATGTCTTGCAAGGCATTTCTAAGTGTGTGTGGTGCTCATACGTTGCTCGGTGTGTGAGCTGAGTAGCTCTGAGGCATCGAACTGGTTTCAAATGGCACAGCACACATGGACTTGTGCACGGTGTAGGCACTGTGTGAGCACTGAGGACAGTCCCTGACGAAAGGTGGCCACTGCTGTAAATCCTCTCACATGCTGCACAGCTATGTGTGATTGTAACAGCTTCTCCTTCATGGAGGGGGCTGTAAAACACCCCCACGCCCTGCTCAAACACACACTCTGCCAGGTTACCCAGACGGCAGGAGGATCACACATAGTGGACGGAGGGAGGGACGCTCCATATCCGCCTGCACATCAGTCATTCACAGCCTCCTGTGACAAAGGTTATCCCTCAGGAATAAACAAAACCCATCAGAACATAACTGACTAGTGCTAAAAGCAAATCCGAGTTTCCCACTTACTTTTTAGAGTTGATAAAGCTGGATCATGTCAGAAAGATTTATCTATGCATGAAGGTTGCTCTGTATTAAACCAGGGGGCAAATACAAAGAGAAGTAACCACTGCTGTACAGCCGCATAGCCCAGGAGGCCTGTGTTCACTAGCCTGATTGCTATGAAATATGGAAACTCATGAACAACACTTCCAAACAAGAGTTACATTTTAAAAACTAAGTGAAGTATAAATAGCTCCCCATTATAAGAAATAATGATGTGGAAGACAACAACGAACATTTAAAGCTCGAAGATACTTAATGGGCTAGAGCATAAGTGTGGGTACCTAAATAATACATATGCACAGGCACAAGCCCTGGACCTTAAAATGCTGAAAACCAGATGCATTAACAAAGAATCCAGCTTGAGCAGAAAATACTGGCAAAGACCTCACAGTCACACTGTGTACTCCCAAATGTCTAGACAATGCACGAAAGCTTTAAAATGAAATAAATGCTAACAGACAAACCACGTGAACTGTGTAGGACTCCGCAGATCTGCCAATTGTCACAGAGGAGACAGACTCTTTGGAGGACAACTATAACCTCCCTCTTCCCCTACTCCCCTGGGCTGAGAACTGATCTCACACACTGCACTGACTGGTTTAAAAGTCTAACAAAAAAAAGCATACAATAGGAAGGAAGAGAGAATCAAAGTAAATTAAATCCGCTGCTGATTCTCAGAAGTGCCCTTAGGTGAAAAGAAAACTTCTTCCATATTGCAATCATTGTCATGAAAACACTCACTTCACCAGTTTGGCTATGCTGCAAAATACCATACACAGTCTCTCCAAAAAGATCCATATGTTGAGATGCTGCTACATGAGACACTACTCTGAAAAAATTTGTCTGAAAAAAAATTTTTTAAAAAGCGTACAAAGAATGTACCAATGCTCGTAGGAACCGTTCAGATGATGAGTAAGTGAGGCCAAATCTTCACCTGGTGGAAAGCAATATGATCTTCTTGGGTTTAGTCCAGCTGACATCAATTCAGACAGGTTTTCTAACCATATTTTCAGGAGGCCTCAATACATAACCCTGCCCAAACTTGTACCTACACACTTGCAGAGCTCAGGAGCCTGCACTGCGTGTTCATTTGTGCATGGAAACAGCAAGTCTCCAACAGTTCCTTCCAATGCCTGACCAAACGCCAACTTACCCAGCCACCCACAGAGATGCTGTGCATCTGCTGAGTTTCGCAAGTAGACCAACTTCACCCTCTTAGGACAGTGCATGTACCAGATGGCCCAGGCTCTTTGAAAAGCTGTTCCCAGTGTTACCGTATAACTCACTTTGCAGCACTCATCTACCTGAAAGGAGCCCTTTCCACAAAGGGTGGGTGTGCAGTGAGAATTTCACATGACAGACAATGCAACTGCAATCAATAGGTCCGTGTGGCAAATTTTCTTCCTACTCCTCTAGTGCTTGGAGTGCACTGCGTACCTCTTGGCTCCGGAGAGCTGTGCTGGCAGATTAATGCAGTGACTTACACCATTAACTCTGCAAGACGTCCTCATCTCAAATCTCAGTGCTGGCAGAGGTGGCAACTAACACACCAGCACTCAAAATTAACAGACAAACAAAAAAAAGCCTGAGGAAAAAGTTACAGCTGCAGGTTTTCTGAAGGTGACTTTTAAATGCACTTGGATATAACTGGAGGTTGATTCTGAAGTCATACTCAAAATCATATTAAAAACAAAAAAAAGCTTGGGAAGATTCTTATTGTCATTTAGTTCATTTCTCCAAGGGCATGTTCAAGTATGCTCAGGCTATTCATGATTTACACAGTGCAAATTCACTGCAGCTACCAATGAGAAGAGAATTTAAGCATAAGAGATACCTAACCGAAAGCTATATGAAAAATAAGAGCAGGAAACGCCTGGCAGTTAGTGTAACTGAATGCAGGAATGCGTGTAGAGCACATAGAGGTAATCAGATCTTCAATCATCATTACAGAGTCAGTGCATCCTCTAGAAATGGGGTTTTTCACTTCAGAAACTGACAGCTGCACTCCAGATGAAAAACACGAGGCACCCAGAACACATTTCCATGAATCTGGAGAAAAGGGGTGTTGGAGGGGGGGATACATGCCAGTTATGCTAATATTGACTAACAGCAACACACTTAAGCTTAGGTGGCAGATTTCAGGATGTCCACATCCCCGTTACAGCTCCTAATTCACCCTACTAGTTTTCTGGGGCAGGAAACCACAACTTATAATGAAGGCCCAGATTTGCACATCTGGCACCTCCATAAAAACAGAGCTGGAGAACTAAGGTGCCCATACAGCCCATGAAAGCAATCAGATGCCCCAATTTGGATGATGATGTGAGTTCCCTTAGGAACTCATTTATATAATTTGCTCACATCTACAGTTAAATTGCCTCACTACTTTTCTCTAAACACAGGAAAAAAACGACACTGTTGATATCAATAACCGGTAATTTTGCCAAATACTGGCTTTTTAACAGCAACTAATATCCAAAATGGAGACTTGATTGAATAATCGTAATGTCTTAGATCATTCTAAGAATTAACTCTTCATGATATGATCCTTTCAGGCCCTTAAGCTCCTCATTACCTCGACATGTTCTTCCATTTGCTGCCATGGTATATCCCTGCTCAGGGCAAGCACATTGATAACTACCAGGAACATTCACACAGCGGAAAGTACAAAGAATGCCTGCACTTTGTGTGCACTCATCGATATCTGCAGAATAGAACAGCAACAAAAAACATAATTACAAACATGAAAAAAGAAAAACAGAAATCTCAAAGGAGAGGCTGTAGAACGCAAGGAAATTTGTATATGACACATTTATAAAATATTCTTCAGGAAGAATGCAACCATGAAGATTTGACATTGCTCTAGGGCCGTTATGGTGCTTTCTGAAATGCTGAACCCAAGACTGCTCCATGAACTCTTGGAAAAGCACAGTAAATCTAGGTACATCTGGGTTTTAAAACCTCACACCAAAACCCTGGCAATTCATCCTCTAGGATTGTTTTTGAAGTCCCTTGTGCTTGGAAGAGTATGGGTTCCCTCACCGTTTCTTAAACATTGACTCTCCAAAGTACGTGTCAGTATTGGTAACTTTGAGAGACAAAGGTAAAACCCCTTCTCTCTCCATTCTGATCACTCTGCTCCTCATTCACCCACCACCAGCAGAAGTTAGAGCAAGGTAGTTTTAGCTGGTGCTCAATAAATAAATCTTTCTCCCTCCTCTCCTAATTTTTTTCAGTCATAAGTTGTAGCCCCATGAAACAATAACATCACTATCTTCGAGCCCCAAGTGGCAATGAAAATGAATGCATTTTCCAACAGTTGGAGTTCTCATTTGCAGTTTCTGCAGCAGGGTGTAACTCACAACCATCCCCAGGCACCACCAGCAGCATCAGGTACCGCTGAAATTCAGACAGCACTTACTGCTAAGGAGTATACACATATTTCACTTGACCTGACAAAGCAGCAGCCTCACCTTTACAAGAATGTCCATCTTCTTCTAGCTGGAACCCTTGCCTGCAGTAACACTGATAGGAGCCGTAAACATTGGCACACTCCTGGCTGCAGGGACTTGTATCACATTCATTCACATCTGCATCCAAAAATAGAGGCACAGACATTGCCATATTCGTTCAGAACAGAATCTTTCACTGTTTCTTGCCTCTAAGATCAGTTACTAGATCCTTCTGGACAGAGTGGATAAGGGTGGACTAATTTATCCCAAGAAGATGTGTCTGCTTCCTAGGCGGAATGCCAAGAAGCATGAGGATATGTGTTGCACCTGAATTTCACTTCTATATATGCCAATGTAACAACATACGCACATGCAGACGTGTTTCAGACTTCAAATGTTACAGTTAATTAAAAATATGTAATCACTGCCTAAAAAAAAAAAAAGGAAAACTTCAAAATTTTACATTCCATTCAAAATCTATTTTTTTTCCAAGTTTTACCACTACTAAGTTTCATTTATATTAAAATCTGAATGAAAAGTCTCTTATTCTAACTTTATTATCCTTTTCTTTTCTCTCATCCGGAAGAAAAGGAAAAACTATGTGAGCGAAAGGAAGAAGTAGAAGAAGCAAAAATGAAATGATCAAAGCTTCATTCTAACTGAAATATTTTAAATGAGATCCAAAAACTTCTAGAGAATTTTTGGTTGATTTTTTTAATTCAGAACAAAAGTGACCACAGAACAAAAGATATGCCACTACAACATTTCATTTGCTGCTATATGTTGTAAAAACAATAATTTTTGATAAAAAAAATAAATAATATTAGACTAAGAGAGGTTTTCACCTCAGCGAGTGCCGATGAATTTGTGAACATTGCAATGCATCCAAATCACACATGCTGGAAGGATTCTCATAAGAGATGCTCTTTAACTCGAGAAGAGTATCTCAGTATACATTAAAACCACAATGCCCTCTGTTCTTTATACCTCAGCACTTTCCAAAGTCCAATTGCCTAAACCATCTGACCCACCTTTTTAAAAGGTGACTGTGCTGCAGAAGGCACAGCTGCCCAAAAGCAAAGGTTGAACAACAACGGCCAAGCACATAGCGATCTTTGAGGTCCCTTCCAACCCAAGCCATTCTATGATTTTATTGAGAAAAAATGGAAGCTAAAGAGACTATAGCTATAAAATAAGTGGTTAGTAAATAGATGACAGGGAGTAGGAAAAGGTGCCCAGAATGCTCCTTGGAAGGATATGTTGACACTCAGTTTGGCAGACCTGGCAGCTTTGCCCATCACCTGTGGAACACCGCTTGTGCGGGAGCTGTGGGGAAGCCTTTCAGAGGCGTTTCCAACTGGGTAACTATAAGGCACTAGGATTTGTCCACTCCTATCTGACAATTTGAATGTTTAATTCAGTACGTAAAAATTTCGGCACGCATACATCATCGGCTTACTGTGTTTATATTTCAACTCAACTTCTCTTAGAAGTTCCCTAATTATTCTAATTTCAATTAGAGTTCCCTAATTCACCCTGCAAATGCTTCTTCATGGAAAACTTGTCTCATACCTTCACAATGCTTTCCATCATAAGACAAGCGGAAACCAGAAGAACAAGTGCAATGGTAGGAGCCAGGGGTGTTCTCGCATGTGTGCTGACACAGGCGTCCAGGGTAATTCCAGCACTCATTTATATCTGCCAGGATAACAAGCGAATACACAATCGACTTAGAAACAAAAGCATCAAAGGTGATGCAGGAGGATGTTTCTTAAGAGTGTCAGAGATTGATTTGCAGAGCATGAATGCTGCAACCTCAGATTTTATGCTCTCTGCCTTTGTGCTCTAATTGGTGTATAGCAGTGATAAAACACAAAGTGCTCTATCATGGTGTCTTATGAAGAAAGTTGTGAAGACTTCAGAAAGATAAATATCCACAGTGGGAGAAGTGTAACCTATAAGAAAATACTTTGCAGATGACTTTAATCGATAACCTGCAACCAAACTAAACCAAGGACACCTGGTCCGTACTCATTGCAGAGACTGGCAGAGCTCTAAATAGCTGGTCGGCTGAATGCCGGGTGTTTCAGAGGCGATCCCATTATCTTCTGAGGCACCGCATTGCAGAACTAATAACTGCACACTACAACGGTGCTAAATACTGCCTTGAGGTCCAAGGCTCAATCAATCAGTCGTTTCATCTCATCTTGCACCTCACATACCAATGCAGGTTCTGCTGAATGCATCGTACTGATAGCCCATCTTGCAGTCACAGCGATAAGCCCCAGGAAGATTATGACAAATCTGTCCTTCACCACAGCGGTGTACACCGGTTTGACATTCATCCACATCTGCAGAGCCAGAGAGAGCAATTAGTTTAAATACAGTTTGCTGAACACCACGGTTTATGGAAAGAAAAACAAAACTAAGTAACAGGAACAGAAACTGTTAGGGTTGTCCACGACACAGAGCAGAGAGAATATTGTTTTTTCTCATTCCATCCTTCCCAGAGTAAGATTTACATATCTCTAAGTCAAACTTTTGAAAAGCAATAAATTTTAGAAGTGAAAATGGGAACTTTAAATGCAATGGAGCTTTTCAGCATTTTCTGGATTTCAGTGTAAACACATCTTGATGCTGATCAAACCATAACATTTAAGCATCCTATTCTGATGTCCTGCCATTTTGTGAGTCACTGCAAGACTTTTAGAGCAAAACAAGAACTAGCCAGAAATTCTGCTCATCCCTTGAACCAAAGCAATTGCCATTTTCATCTCCAGTTGCCCTTTCAATCCTGCTTCTGTTGTGTACCTTTTGCTCTTTCCCACCGCTGATCTTTTTTCTTTTCTCAGTCAACTCACATTTTTACATTCCTCATGGTTTCTTGTCTGCAATCCAACACCAAGAAATTAGTTGCTTCTCCACTCACACGTACCACTTCCAACCTCATTTTCAAAATCCACAGATGAAGATGAAAGTTTTCAATACAGGCTGATTTACAAGACTTGCAGCATGACTAAATAGCTCATCAGTATTTAAAAAATCCCTGTTGCCATCTGTGACAGGAAGCACCAAAAAGCCTGATTAACCGCAGAAACTTGTATTTCTTTAAGCATTCTGAGTACTGCCATTTCCTAAGCCATCAGATCTTGCTTCCTTCCTATTATCCACGTCTTCAGCTACTCTGACACTCCAAGGCACTGTTCATGTAAAATTAATTAGGATGGCAGTCCTAATTGGCTGGAGGTTCTCCCTACTGCAGTGCTTTCACTCACTGCCCTATCTGAAGTCATAAATTCAAGCAGTATTTAGTTTAAAAGGATTCCCGGGCATTTCCTCATCGAGCAACAGCCTTGAGGGTGCTCTGGAAAGCCGTCACTTGCTGTAAAATGATAGGGAAATGGGAGCAAGTTACTTATCACATGGACTTGGATTTAGAGAAGTGGAGACTGTATCAGCCCTGATGAGAGGCGCAAACACTTTCCTCTGTACTTCAGCAGAGATTCCTACCAATGCAGTCCCTGCCTGCACTGGGGTCAGTGATGGCAGGGAATGCCACTCACCTGGCAAGGGCTTCCTGACAGGCTCATAGATTTCTGCTGAAATGCTGCCTTATCATTAACATTTCATTAGTTTGAGCAAAATTGCATATTCCATTGCATTCAGCTTTTAATTCGTTCTCAGATATTATTCCATCAGAATTGTGCTATATTTCATGATAGTTGCAGCACTTTCCAGTTGGATGTAAGAGGCAGCTTTTAATGACTCATTTACTCAGTCAGAAAGAATGATCATTTTGAAGGGAGTTGTATCATCTACACAGAGAAGATGACCACACAAGTTTAGGTCTGCTGGAGAGGCATGACCAAATGATGTATTTACTACTGTGAGTAAAACTGAATCAGGGTTTCAGGTTTACTGTAAGTAAATCGAATTAACCATTGTAATGCCATGAAGAAAATAGTCTTTAGCATAGAAAGGCAAAGCTAGGGCCATATGTTTTTCATTTTCTTCTCTCCACACTCTCCACCTACTCAAAGGAAGTCACACCAAGAAATAACAAAAGATAGAGAACGCAGACAGAGATCACACAGCAGAAAACGCATTAGTTTTCCCAAACTCAAACCAGAACAGCACCCTTATATGAGCTCCCTGAAAGCACTGTCAGTCATGTAAATGAAAGACAAAGCATCATCAGTAATTGCATTGCAGTGCATTGTCTCATCATGGAAATGCTGTATGAATAGTGACAATGTCCTCTCTCACATGTATACACACATCTACCCACACTTAGCTTGGGAAAACTGAAAAAGAAAGCTGGATTCTTTCTAAAAATTACCTGTCTGAAATTTAGGAAGATAATTTGCTCCAGCTGTTAGCAGGGCTTAAAAGCAAAGGCTGTTGGCACTACAGTAAGGAATTCTGAGTTGCTCACTGGTGACTACTGGCTTGTGGAAAAAAACGCCAGCATTTATGGACAAGCTGGCATGGTGGTAACCGTAACAACTTCAGGTTCACCACACTTCAAGTGCAGAAAATGTACGTAATCCAATTGCCTTCGCTGAAACAGGACTGATCAAAGTCAGCTGAAGAACAGTCTTTACACAGTAACTGAGACAGACGGGACTTTTGGACATCCTTTTTGTGACAGCCAGAATATTGCAGGCTACTACATAATGAAACAGCAAACAAGACAGCACTACTTTGTCTCAAGCTGAGGAAGCAACACCCTACAGGTGTATTAGGAAGCTTTCTCAGTTTCTTCAGCAACTAAACCACATTCACTCCAGAGGGGAACTCAGCAAATCCTATATGCAGTGAAAAGCAACTTCACACACTGTACACAGAGGAGCTTCGTGCAGCAGTGACGCATTCTGGAGAGCAAACAAATCACTGAGCTGCTTGGACAGCAAATGCATACTGCAAATTTCCATTCCACGAGTAAATTTATGAAGCTGGAAGTAACTCAAGACAGTTATTTTAGAACTGAAATGTACTTTCTCCTCTGCGAAGACACCTGAGCAGAGACTGGAGCCTGACCTTTCCAATGCATCGAGTTCCATCCTCATTGGAGTGGTAGCCTCTGCTGCAAGTCAGCATGTTCCTCTGGCAGGTGTAAGACCCAACGGTATTGATGCAGTTGAATCCTGGTTTACATGGCTCAGGAAGAGATGTGCATTCATTAATATCTAGAGAAAACAAAAATTGAATATTGAGAGAAGCTATTTAACCTTTCTGGACTGTTTTCTTCCAGCTGTCACTTCTATTCCTTCATTTCAATTTATCATTCTCCAAAGGCAAAAGCTGATGAGGGTCTGTCATGGTAGCAGTTTCAAATTCAATATGCAAGAACACATATCTTTAAAGGAACAGCAATGTTTAAGTTCACAGCAGGATCAAAGGAAAATTACACACAGACAGGCTAAAGGAAGCAGACATTTGTCAGTGCTGCTGCACATGCTGTTGGTCACACTTACCAACACAGTTTCCCTCGGGGTCTTGTAAAAATCCATCCATGCAACGTTGCTTTGACTCACAATAGAATGACCCTTCTGTATTCTGGCAAACGAAGTTTACTTTACAGCTGTGAGTTCCCCTCGCACATTCATCAATATCTGTTAATTAGACCAAATCACCAATTTGTGACCAGTTAAACTGACATTGTGAACAGTCTCCCTGACTAGTTTATAGCTTCTTCTCTCAGAAGGGAAGCTAGGAAGCATCATTTAAACGAAACACCCAAAGTCGTTGCTGGGAAATCTGAGGCTTAGCTGTGGTTGCTCTTGAACACTCACTTCAGCACAGGCTTCAGAACTTGGCAGGTGGAGCCACAGGTTTGGTGCAGGCCCCTACTGCTGTGTGCCCCATCTCTTGCAAACCACAAATACTGAAACATCTGCAGATTTAAAATCCTAAAGCCCAAATTAAAACCAGGAATAAGGGTGCTTAAAACATGCATCACACTATTTCAAAAGCAAAATGGTCTCTTACAACTTATGTACCTCAAAAATTCTAGGTATAAAAAGACTTCTACTGAATTTGATAATAAAAGAGAACCTCACTTGAACAGGGTTAGGATTTAATTTTGCACACAGGCATACATGCATACGTATATGTACTTAGGTACACAAAACAAACACTACCCAACTTGAAAAGTACTCTGGAAAGAAAACCCTGAATGCATTGCAATGACAAATTTTCCTTTTTTCTTCTTGCTCTGCAGCCAGAGCTCAAGACAGTTTTCTCATTTTTGCTATGTATATGAAATTATTTCTCAAATTATGTCCACCAATGCAATGCCTACTTTTTAGACACATTGAAAACACTTCCTGCAAGTTTCAAACCTATGAATTCACACTCCACTGCGTTACTCCATGCGAGTAGCTGCCATGGATCAGCTGCTATAGAGGCATTGCTTTCATTTCTCAGTTGGAGAAACCCCACCTAACATCAGATGTCAGCTAAAAATTCAGTTTCTGTGAATATTTTCAAATATTATATTAACATATGCTGGCTCCTGAGAACACTCCTTAGGACTAATGGAGCACACTCCACAGCTGAGGAATTCCTACTCCTCCAAGTGGACAAGGAGGGAACCACTGGCCCCTCACTTTTAACCCTTCTTAAACGCGAAGGTCACAAGGGAACATCTCCAGCCTTCCAGAAGACAACTATATTAATTACACTTCCTACTATATGTACAGACTGAGATAAAGAAAAATGTGGAATTCAGTATTTCATAAAACTCTGCAAAATGAATAGTTACATGTGGGCAGTTTTACAATGAGTAGATCTGGAATTTCAGTCTTGCAGGTCATTAATTTAAAGGCTACTTAACAATCCAATTGTAAATTTTATAACTTCTTGTAACCTAAGTTTAAGATTAGAGAACAATTTAGACTGGTAAGAAATGTTAGAAATGGCATAAAATCAAACAGAACAAGACTTTCACAGACAGCCTCCCTAAGAAATCCAAATTTACTTCTGACAGATGTGTCTAAAGCAAGATTTCAGATTATTCCTAATTTATAATCTTATGCTACATGCCAAGAGCTAAGTTCTTTCCTTAGGCATCTCCTACTCCAGCTGCCAGGAAGCTCTTCACGTAAAAAAAATTAACTCTGACTTTTGCCCTGCAAAGCAGGGCACGTGTCTCTTGCACACTCACAGGCTGCAGAGAAACTTCTGCTATGTTGTTGCTGCTGAGGTTAGCTCCTCTGTTAGATGCCTACAGAGACCATGAAGGGGGAGGTGAAGAGCAACTTAATCCAATGACCATTCAAAATGTAAATAAACGCAGACAGACATCCTAAACACAAGAAGGACCAGACTGAGTCAGCCCCATGATCCATTCGGCTGCGGTTCAGTCTTCAACAGCAATCAGCATCAGCCCCTTCAGAGAAAAGCAGAGCTACCCAGAGTAGCATAACATTAATTCCTCCATTAGTTAGATCTCACTCTAACCCCTTAAAAACAGCGCAAATCCTAATTCACAAGGTTTCATATATTTTCCAGTAGTCTCCATGTATTGGAAACTACGTCAAATATATGAATGTACTGAAATGGCTTGTTAAGCCAAACATTTCCGTGATGTTCAGCCTTTTTTAGTTCAGTCCTGATATTATAGACCAGCAACAATAAAATACTTTGTAATCCCTTTCCACTCCTTCCTGATAAAAGCAACTGCATCAGCAGAAAAACACTTGTCTTACCAACACATTCTCCATCCTTAAGTTCATAACCTGGCTGACAGCTCAGCTCCTGGAGACATTTAAATGATCCCATCGTGTTGACGCAGTGTTCTCTCCGCTGGCAGGTGTGTGCATCTGTCACGCATTCATTAATGTCTGCAAGAAATGGTTAAACAATTCAGTGCCTTGTGTTTATGAAGGAGTCTGCCTCCTCCTGCTGTCTTTCAGAAGGAGTCAATAGCTCAGGTGAAATCATTTCTTGCAAAAGATATTCAGCATAGACTTTGCAACTGGATACACATGAAAATATGGAGAGAGGAACCCTGAAGGCTAAATAAAGTTGTAAATTTGTATTTACATCTTTTAAGAGATCTGATTTCAGTAGATAGAGTACTGGAAAAGTTATTTTAAAAAAAAAACACTTACATATTAGATTGTGGAACGTAGGACAAAGTTTGCCACACATTTTGATAGCTTAGACAAAATAAATTTCAAATTCAGGTTTTGCTTATTTTAACAGTGACATTGAGGAATGTCATGATGAGTAAATAAAAGCGACAAGAAGGCGTGGAGTTTG
Source organism: Alectura lathami (assembly GCA_013399715.1). Taxonomy (NCBI): domain Eukaryota; kingdom Metazoa; phylum Chordata; class Aves; order Galliformes; family Megapodiidae; genus Alectura; species Alectura lathami. The sequence continues at coordinate 110,104 of VXAV01002120.1, read as the reverse complement.
GAAAGAGAAACTTTCTTCCCATTGTGCAGAAGATCTGACACTTCCACAGATCCACATACAGCTAAGATGTATTTCTAGAACAAACAAAAGCCAAATGTGTCCGTAACTACCACCAACCATCTGTCTTCTGTGCACACAAAGCTGTTTTCGCACCACACAACAAAGCAAGCATTGTTTAAATAAGATTTTTGTTTTGGCTGTAGAACATCTTTCCCAGATAAGTACAACTCTGGAGATATTACTTCCCCTTGCAGGACACAAAAACAAGAAAAGCCCTTTTAAAGGCTTTTTGTCTTCAAAAACATGTCAACTTGTTCTCTGCCAAACAGATGAAGAGGAGCACCAAGAAATTTCTGCTCCTGCCAAAGCCAGCTAGCTGGTGATGTGCGCTGAGTTTTGTCAGACCAGTAAGTTAACTTGGTGACAATCCACTTTTCATTTGTTTGTGGGATTGGTTTTTGATTTTGTTTTGGTTTTGTGTCGACTTTTGTTGTTGTTAGCTACTGCTATTCTTCACACGCTGTGCACTTGCTTTCCAAAGTCAGCTGTCCACAGCAAGATCGCTGCTGTCAGCTGGATGTCCTTCTGCCCGTCCCACACAATGACTGTGCATTTCCACTGACTGGCAGGTACCAGCCCAAGGCCTTGGCAAGGTTATGTCTTCCAAATGCTCGTACATTTTCCCAGTTTCTAGACATTAGCATGAAATACAGACAACAATATTCTCATAAGTGATCTTGAGGAAAAAACAAAACAAAAGAACATCACATGCTGGGAGAAGAACGTGACCTGCTTTGGATCTCTCCCACCTAACTAGATTTAGTTCTTAAATACATTTGAAATTGAAAAGAAAATAGACAAACGTCTGTGAACAACCACTCAACAGCATGCAAAGTAGGGCAAGTCTTTCCACTGACTTAACAGGCTTTAAATCAGATCTTTCCTTGCCAACCACAAAAACTCCTCTCATACAATAAATAAATAAATAAATAGTCAGCAGTATGAACTTAAGTCACTTTGGCATGATGTCAAAAGAGCCACAAGGAGGAAAGCATGTTTGAAATAGAACTCAAATCCTTTAGGAAGTATTCCACCTGAGTAGCATATGCAGACATGTACAAAGAGGGTTAAGAATTCACAGAGAACATTAAGAAACTAAGAACATTTCATGTTTTGGATCTGGTTTTTGATTTGATTTCCAAAATTCTGAGTTCTTGAGAAAATAAGTAGAGCTGGCCAGAATGCATTTTGGGAAGTTAAAATTATGGAAACCTAGCAGAATGCATGCAGAAGTTCTGTTTTCAGTGAAAGTTTCATGCACAGGTGATACATTGACAATCTCTAAATCCTCGTGGTTAGTACCTGGACTGAGATGCCAAGTCTAAACTGGGAGGCATGCAGTATGCAAAGCTCTGCTCTGTCTAATGTTAGGATTTGAGTCTCCATCTCTGACATCAAACCAAGCACCTTTTTATTGCTACTAAAAAGGCATGCCATTATTTGGTTCATTTTGGTTTTTTAAACCACATTCCCAGATGGTCACATGCCACAAAAGGGGATCTCAGAAGAACTGGAGCACCTTTCCCTTGAGTTCCTGTCAGTCCATGCTGTTACCATCACTATCAGTGCCTATCACAAAACAACATCCCTTCATGTGACGGTGGGAAAAGGCACCTTAAGTAATTATGGTCCCAGTTTGTGCTTAGGCTGGCACATGAGCACCTGAAGTAGCTTTATTCAACCTCAGCTGCACCCAGTATCATTTCACTCTGCCGTTATGGCACAAGGTGGAGGAAAAGGAGGTCTGAGGACACTTTGTTAAGGCTTTTTGTCCTCCCTACTGGTTACCCATAAATTCAAAAGTGCCCATAACTTATCTGTCTTCAGAAACAAGTCTATAAGATGTTTGACAGAATACTAGGAAAAAAAAAAAAAAATAGATTTCCAGTTTAAAACAGAAGTTAATGCCTAACATTGGACCAATGCAATTAAGACTGTGAGGTAGGGCAAGATATTATTCATAAAAACAGGAAAGCAGAAAAACTAATGTAGTATATATTGAGAACAAGTCATACAGTTAATTTTTGAGAAATACTAGGTCCATGTGTGTGGCAGTCACATTCCTCACTTCATGTCAGCAAAAACCAGAATGAAATTTAATCATGCAATACTTCTCTTTTTCCTGGAGTTGTTGAAAACAGGACCATATACATGAACCCCGAGCATATCTGTTGCATCTAAGAAGCTGACATTTTTGCAAAGGAATATCAGCATTTACCTACTGCTGTTTTTTAACACATACTCCTACATTACAGTAATATTTTTGCACTTTTTTTTTTTTTAAACAAATGTGAAATGCAGACATTTTTGGTCCCACAGCTGTAGTTTCTCATGAATTCTCTCTTCAAATTACTTCAGCTCAATTTGTTTTATGGAATACATCTGTTTTATTTAGACCTGTTATTATTTCGCCACCATCCATCCTATTTCTTAGTGGCTTTCCTGAGGCATAGTCCCCATGGTTCAGCAATAAAATGACCACTTACTGCTCATTCTGGCAGGAGGAAAAGTTTAGATGGGAATAGCAAATAAAACAGTAGTCTTCCGTCAGTGCACATGTGGGTGGTGGTAATGACTTTGCCTGAAAGTCACCAGGAAAAGCAATCCACGTTACAAGCACAACCTGGCTCTTATCTCTGGAGAACGTGGAGTTTTCATCCCTAAAGACATTTTAATATCTTTTCACAACATTAGACAAAGCTGGTGTGTACAAGCTATTTAAACAGCTGGTGGCTCTTCATTGTGCATGGTTGGCTTTCAGGAATTCTGGGTAGCTGCTCTTGAATGCACCTGGAATTGCAATCTGCCACAGTCTGACTAAAGGAAATTCAATAGATAAAGGATTATCAGTTGTTTCTCTGCTGAGCAAGGGTTGTTCCTCCCACCCCCAAAATATGCAAACAGTAAAATAATCAAAACAACAATAATTTGCAAACAAATGACCAAAGCTCTTCTCACCGCGAGCTCAAGATGGAGCACAAAAGCAGTTAAGCTGGAAAAGAATACCTCAGGGAAATATGGTTGCAAATGAGGCAGCAGACAAATCAGAAATCACAGGATGCTTGTGGCTTTCCCCTTTGACTAGAAACATGGGAAAAATGTCAAATACAGCAAAGGTTCTCTGGGCTCCATACACAGAGCAGAGCTGTATGTGAGTAGGGGGAACACGGGGTATTCCTGTCCAACAGGAAGATCAAAGTTCTCTATATGGTTTAACATGGAAACCTGTTAAAAAAAAAAAACGACCTGCATCAGAGGGATATAGAGCTTTGTTACTCAGTGAGGGAGAAGAGGATCCTTCAGCTTTACAAATGACAGTTGTATGTTCCATTTTATTAGCAATGCCTGAGGTTTACCTTACATCAAAACTGAAATACTGTAGTGGGATAGAGGACAGGAAAAGAAGCAAATGAATAAAACGAAGAGCTTGGCACATTCTACAGCACCGCCCACTAAAGTTGCTGACAAACACGCATCCACTTAGATTCAAAACACTGCTGGGAGATGCAGAAAAAGACAGACAGATCCCTAATGAATAGTCCAAGAAAAACACCAGGGGATTAACTGCAAGATTTTCAAAAGCAGAAGGCAAAGTGAAGCAGCTCCTTCAGCTTCTCACTTGCCAGACTTTATGTTCAGAAGTGTGGCACATGCAGGAGGCTCTGTGAAAGCCATGAAAGACACCATGCAACCTGGCCAACTGCAAATACCAGCGCATCTCACAGTCTGATACTTCATCTGAAAAGGCTTCCTTCCTTCCAGAGGTTCTCTCTCCATCACGTAATCCAAACTAAATCATTTCACTAGTTTTGCATGGTTATCAGTATATCTTAAA